>QJOA01000125.1:0-127209 GCA_004155915.1 Monosporascus sp. CRB-9-2
TACCCTGCGCTGATTCACATACTAATCTTTTCAGGGTAACCTCATTGCTTCCTGCAGGGTAACCTCACCTTCTGTCCTGCAGTCGCATCCCATTTCTTAGACATTTGACGTTGGATAGACGCCCACGTCGCTTTTTCGTAATGTGGCCTCTCGGTAGATTTTTGATCGGAGACGTGGGGAACCAACGCGCCGTCGACGTAGATATAGACTTTTCCATAAATGCTGAGCTTCCTTCCCAAATGTGCTTGGGATTCGACCCGGGCATGAATTTGTGGCGCCTGTATCGTAGCCCTTGAAGCCACGGTGGATCGTAAATAGGATATTTGGTCCCCATCATCATCTGAGGTGCTAGGACTTGGAGGTGATACAATTGAACGGCGACCTTCGGATTCGAAATTTATCCCATGTCTCACTAGTATGGCTTTCAAGTTGGCGTTGATTGCCTCCAGTTCTGATATGCGGTCTGCTTGTTTCTGGAGGGTAGCGTTGGCGAGGGCAAGCTCGTGAGCCGCAGAGATGAATTTCGGCATCCTGCTAGGCTTTTGAATGGAAAGATATGAGACGACACACGATTGGACCGAATGGTGTCATTAAAGGCGTCGTATACCGGAATTATTATATATAATATCTCCCAACCTGAAGGGCATTGTGCGTTCAGTACACAATGGGCTTGGTTCTCATTGTGGGATTTGAAGAATTGCCTTTCATGGCCATGATGGTGGGAACTCTAGCTGTTGAATAATGCTTATTTTTCCTACCTTGGTGCCGTACCAACATTATTGTTACTCGATTCATGCCGGACCACATGCAACTTAGCAACAAAGATGCATTGAATAAGGTTCTCCCGCCTCTAGACTTTTGGTTCGCAATGTGGAAGTTCAGATCCGTCGAACACCCGACCGCCTTTGCACGTTCCAGAAAGCACTAAAGTGGCAACTAAGGTAATATAGAACACAACTGCTAGAAAGTAATACTACTAGGGCGATGCTCAGGGTTAATATCAATCCTCAGTTTTGTTCATACGCTTAACACGGAGGACATCCTATTATGCTCGCAGGCGCAATCACAACCGGCTTGTGACAGCAGGCAAACCTATAATTCTACGCCTTCTCAACGTCTGCAAGGCGCCGTACTAGGAAGGCGTAAATATCCCAAGCTCGTACCTCGCCCCCCCTTTTTCCTAATCGCAGGTGAAAATGGAGCCATCTTGGAACCACTTTAACGCTACAAAAGCTGACTTCAGTTTCTTTACCGGTACTTTCGACGATATCAGCTGGTACCATTTAACCCACGGAGGGTTGCCGGCGATATGTCCTGAATTCCTGTCAAAAATGAGCTAGGTACTTGAGCATTAGGTTACCCTCGTACTAGCTTCCCGATTCTATAAAGAGTAATGTAGGTCTAGGGTAGGCCGAGTTCTATATCACTCCTTGGCGTCTACCAATAACACCGCACCAAAGAAATCCACCGCCTACTGAAGCCAGGCACGAATCCATGTTTTGAAGCCGTTCATTTATATATTAAAGTGGCCGTTTAAGTAATTAGCTAAGCTTTATCTGTTTCAACCCTTAATTATTCGACAAGAGACCAAAGAACAGTGGTGGGAACAAGGGTCGAGTGTTAGACTGCGCCAACAGGGTCCAATACCGGCCATTAGTAGGGGTCTACTGTTAAATCAGTTTTAAAGACCTGAACAGTAATTATATCATAATATCTATTCCCAGAGGAGTGGGGCATCTTATCCCCATTTAACCCCCTGTTGGCAGAGTAAGTACAGCAGTACCGGTTAGCGCGAAATAACCCAATAAGAACGCAAGAAATCGCTCGCACTTTCCCGTTCGGGGCATCGCGGTAGGCCTTCAGAACGTGGAACCCAAGCAACCGTTATAACCGCTCATCCGACACTTGAACATCACGCCCTGAGTTTCACAAGGAACCGCAGGTAGCAAAGCCGACACGTCACGAAACGGAAACATCCACGACCACGCTCCAGAAGTAATTTATTAATATCCCATCCCCAGCAACAACTCTGCACGGACTCCCATGCAGGCTTTTCCATCTATTAAACCCCATCTCCTCCTATCACATCTTCACTCCCTACCAGCCATCCACACACTCCCCTTGAGCTCCTCCACAACACTCCCCCTCAACCACCCCTCGCCCTCCCAGCCAATCCGCTTAGGCTCACATACAACCGCACCTCCTCCGTCTCCCTCAGCAGCACCACCACCACCATTCCCGTCCTTGTCCTCCTGCGCCCTCCGGGCCCTCCACTCGACCCACTCGAACAGACCCCTGAGCGCGACGAGCTCATCCCTGCGCGCGGAGCGCACGTTCTGCTCGAGCACAAGCCTGGTATCGACGACGCTGGCCGCGCCGTCGCTGACATTGGGCCCGCCGACGCCGCGGTCGAGGACGACGGCGCGCTCGGCGTGCGTGAGGCGCGTGAGCGAGGGGACCGCGCCACCGAACAGCCATTCAAGGGGCTGCTGCCGCTCCTGCTGAGGGTCCGCGTCGCCACCGCCGTTGCTCCGGGGGATGCAATCCTCCGCGGCACTGGTGTCGGAATCCCGGCCGAGGGCGAGCATCGCCGCCGTGAAGGGGGAGTCGCTGACGGGGCGGCGGCGGAGGTATAGCGCCTGGCCCCGCTTGAGGAGCGCGTCGGCGTGCTGCGGACGCGCTGCGAAGTCCAGTTCCAGGTTCCAGAACTCAGGCGAAGCCGTGCGGACGCTGGCGATGTCGTCGAGTGGCGGGAGAAGACACGGGGTCGTGCGAATGATTTGGTTGTCTTCTCCCTTCGCGGGGGCGGATGAGGCAGAAGATGAGGACGGCTTGAGGCGGATAGAGATAGGTACGCTGACAGGCGCGTTGGTAGCCACGTCCTTAGTGACGAGGCACCGCGGATCCGTGGCCAGTACCCAGAAGTGCCGGAAAGCCTGTAGGTGGCTCCTATTATCCTGCACGGAGTCCGGGAATACGGGGTAGAAGGCGACCAGTAGCGAAGCGATGGACAGATTCGACGTGTTGAATGTCTGAGTGCCGCAGCCTAGCGATAACACACCGATGGCCATATGTGCTGCCATGTGCGAACCATATGTGGTTTCAGGGTCGCTGCGGCCGTGGAGGGATCGGAGTATGCGAAGAACTTTTAGGTCGCAAGTGCCGGCCATGACAGTAGCGCAAGATAGCGCAACGACATCAAGGCACATGCGCGCAATTACCCGCACGCATCGGTCATCGAAATTGTCTTTCGAAACCGGACTACGATATTGTCCGTAAAACCGATGCAGGTAAGTAAGTAGAACGTCACGGACTCGTGTGTCACCCGAGCCGGCATAACGAAGTGCTATGGAGAAGCAGAGCCCAGCTAGGATCGTGAGGAAGGGAAGATGGGTGGAGTGGAGCGGCCCACGAGGGGGATTATCGAAAGGCTGGGTCGGTGGTTGCACCCTGGAGTGGTAGCGCGGTGGGAGATTTTGGCGGATCCAATCATGAGTCGGTCTGATTTTAGACCAAAGGATGATGTGTTTGGCAACTGTACGTAGGAGTAGGAGGTCGGGTCGGATGTAGTCGAACTGGAGGGCGGCGTTTGGAACGTCGATCTTTCTGGCGACAATGTGGTCCTCTGATTTCATATATATGAGCGCCACAGCCATAATAGCCGCAGCAGTAGATCGGTCAAGGACATGAACGTGTTCGACCTTCTTCGTCGTAGAAGCTAGGGTGAGTAGTTTCTCCGTGATGCGCATGTCGTGAAGGCCTTTGAGGTCGGCACCCCTCCCGAGGTTAATGAAGCCTAGGGCGAATCCTGCAGCAAGTCTGTAACATTCGCTGCGAAGCGGCTCTTCATCGTCCTCGGACTCTATATGCTCAATCTCTGACATCATGATCTCGCTCATTCGGCGATGCTGACTATTGCAGTAGAGCAAGCCAATTCCCATGATGCCGGTTGTCTGGGTGAGCGGGGAGAGGTTTAACTCGGCCGCGCCTCGTGGAAGCATCCGAGTAACATGTACCGAGAGTAAGCGAGTAATGAGGGAATCCATGGTCCCAATATAGGAGGCGGCGAGACCAAGAAGTAACCCAATAGAAGTCATGGTATGTTTTGGTGTTAGATACTTGAAAGCAACCCACTTGGCAACACCTTTGAGATGACCGTTGAGACCAAGCGCCAGTAGGAACCCAGCATGCCGGTTATTGAGATCGTTGCCGGGTTTGTTGTATAGGATCCATGAAGTGTCTATGCCCTTAGCTTGGCGAGAGATAGACAATCCGCCCGCAACGCCGGAGTGGAAGAACGCCCACGCAATCCTCTCTTCGGTAAAAAGAGACTTCTCAACACCGACAGTTGTATTAGTCGGCTTGACGGTGCAGTTGAGGACGAAACCGTTGATATGGAACTTCTGGGTCAGCAGCGGGAACCGTAGCCCATAGTTCATCAATGCTCGTCCGGTCGGGATAGAGAGCGTATTGTTGGCGAGTCTGGTGACAAGTTCTTTCTGTTGCTCAAGGTAGACCGGCTCGGTCCATTCTGGCAGCGGGTCTAATCGCACAACTCGGGGCTTCGTCGTATTCAAAATCATTTTAGTCTCTTCCAGGCGCCGGTCTTCCCTAAATATGGCGCGGATGACTGCCTGCTTATCACTTTCCGCGACGTCATCCGATGGTGTATCCTGAAAATCCATGACATTTTGACACAGGGAGGCGAAATCCCATGAAGCCACATGCTGAGAAGCCTAGCAGATATTAGAACGGCAAAAGGCAGGAGATAGGGAGGGCGACTCACGAGCCTGTTAGTGGTCTGGATATTGAGGCGATTTAAGGGCGAGAATATAGCGCCGACATCGCTCCTGTTGACTAAGTCTAGTAGATCTTTTGACCACGTCGACGGCGGATTTCCTTGGCATTGAACGATCGCGTCCCGAAGTGGGACGAGAACGGCGTCTGGTAAAGTGTCCAGGACGAAAGGGCTAAGGCCGCTTTCGTGCATAGCTTCAACAAACTCGACCGGAGATTTCCTACCCGTACTAAGAGTCCTGGCAAGCTTCTCAAAAATGGTGATCCGTGGGAGATCCGTGGCAGGCATATTCAACGCGAGGGCCGGGACTGGGGCAGTGGATCTCTTCTCTTCCGCCAAACTGCTTGCGATCCAGTCCAATGAACTCCAGTATTCCGGTTGAGGGCATGGATATGTGACTTCGAGAGTTGAAAACTTTGGACGATGCTCACTCCAGTCGATAGGCATCTCCATTTCATAAAGAGTAGACCAACCATCCCACTTCATCCAGTGTGCAATCTGGAGAAGGACAGCGCGGAGATTGACGGGACCCGGCGATGCAGACTGGAAAGAATTGATATCCAGCTTTTGCTCTTCTAGAAGCAAGTGTAGGGCGAGAAACACTTCCTGAGCAACTTGTGTCCGGCTTGATGGATCGTCAGTTGCCGCGGTTGGAAGATAGGCTAAGCGCTCTTCCGCATTGCTAGAGGAAAGAAAGGCTAGTGCATGCTTCACGTGGGAAGTGAGGAAGGCTGAACCTTCTTCATTTGAGTCTGGGTGAAACATGGCTAATGCAGCATCATCCTCCTCCAGCATCCATTGCCAAGATGTGGCTTCGGCCCAAGGTGGATGCGTAGATGAGTTTGGGGCTTCGTAGGCGTTCATCGCCTCCCAATCGGCCATGTCAATCTGTGATCCACTACTCGATCTTAGAAAGCTCCTCTTCCGTCGATGTTTTGAAGCTGGCTCAACAGGCGAAGACTGATTTACTCCTAAGGCAAGGTAAATCGACATAATCAGGATAACCACAGCAGACCATTCGGTATCGGCGCAGTCGACATCGAGACTGCGTAGCCATTCTACTATGTCCCACCAAATCACTAGAAGATTCTCTCCCGATGGTAGCGGGAGGGCAGAACGAAGCATTCCGAGAACCTTGGCCACCTGTGCGGAAGCGGGTTCAAGTTGGATGCGAATTTGATGGAGCTGATGCGTATCCTCATCCATAATGTCGACAACGCCACGTAGCTTCGGATGCCGAATGCCTGCGACCTCTCCAATGACAGGCATCACGGCCCTGCGGATACCCATCTCCCTATCGACAAGGCTCCCACGGTAGTCAAGGCTGCGCAGGTTAACAAGCGACAATTTCGACGGAAGAGAGATGCTTTTCCAGCGACTCCACGGTGCCTGTAGACTAAGCGCCCGCTGACCCTCGTGTGATTCTGACAAGACGAGTATCTTCGACACACCACCGTCAACGATCTTGCACGAGTCGATGACGTCTTGAGCCTTCGTAAGCTGACCAAAATTCACAGTAATCTTCTCGGGCCTTGACAGATCATCTATACCACCTACGCCAGATTGTAGCTGCAATGTCAGGAGCTGTAAACGCTTCTCCATGAGGTCTTGTATGCCGATGAGCACCTGCCATCGAACAGAGCCATCGACCGTGGATGGCGGCCCAGTCAGGCAGAATACCTTACACTGGATTCGAGCAGGCTGTTTAGAAAGCGAGTAACGGACGTTAGTGTTGTCAACGGAAATGCTGTGGATTTTGGTCAAGAGGATCTCTTGCGCAAGGCCATCGAAGTCATGGTCATCTAAGCCCATGCTGTGAAACCCTTCGAAATCCCCGCCAGATCGCAGCTCCTCGAGCAGATTGTCCACTGGGGCTTCTAGGAATATACCCAGTGAAGTGGGACCGTGGCCGTAGCTTCCACTAAAGGTGGCACCACTATTTCGGTTCCTCTGGCTACCTTGTGATGTATGTCGTCGTACGTTAGAATGTTCTAAGGCTTGCGACTGGTCAGCGAATCCGGCTCGGTCTTGTGAGGCGGAGAGGTCAGCTCTCGCAAGCATCGAGCTCACACGGCGGGAACTACGACGGTTCAACCCAGAATCCCTGTCAATCCCCAGAGAAGATTCCAGATTTTCGAGAGCTCGATCAGTCTTGTCAGCCTTTTCTCCTTTCTTGGCCCGCTTCCCAGGCATGGCCGTGCCGAAACTCTCTTTGAAGTTGGTCTCGACGGGACTCGTGGCGCCGCTCAGCAGGCCAGGCTGCATGGAACTGCGACGACGATCGGACTTCCGCCGTGGCTTCTTTCGTGCAGCCAGGAAAGGGTCTTCGTGGTGGATATAGGAAAATCTCCAGACGCTGTACATACTCGTCTGTCGGTTGATGGTGACAGCCAGTATTAACTTCCCGCCACCCTCCCTCGAGGAGACAGTTGGTTGTTGTAGCTCCTCTATATGAAGTATTTCTTCACTGGGGTCAAGAACACGAGGTGACCTAATTGAGCCCTTATAACCTTTGCGTCGAGTTGAAACGTCAGGCTTCGTCACAACGAGGCCAATCTCCAAGAGAGGGTCTGTCAGGGACACCAACCGCGGCCAATGCGAACCGTTCTTCTCGCTTGGCAGATCCCACACATCGTCCACGTTGGTACTGAGCCTCAAAGGCAAGGCTCTGGGCTTTCCCAATGTTTCCGTAGTGAAGGTGGTGTGAAAAGATCGAATAGAGGAAGGTGAAATCTGGTTCGTGATGAAAGAGTTTGGTGGAACCTTAGGAAACTTCAAACTGGCCGCCAGACCAGTATCAGAGGTCTGCTTCCGTTGCACGATGACACCCCGGGGAGCGGCACAAGCCGACTCGACCTCGAAGGGCATATGTACAACATGGCTGGTTCCATCAAGGAAATAGATGTGGGCTTGTGTCTTGAGGAAAACTACCAGAGCCTTAGCAAGGGGACGAGGCTTCTCCACGGACGGGGACTCAGACGGAACAGCATTATCAGAGGGCGGCTTCGAATCCTGTTCGGAATTAGGGAAATATGTTAACAGGGCCTGCGTGATGGGCTCCTTCTCTAGCTTGAAGCCGAAGCATTTCCGGAAGATGCAGCCCCTTGACCATATCACAGTGTCCTTGGTGACCAGAAGTTCATCCTCTCCTTCATGACCGGGTTCGTGATCAACGATGATTTCCCAATGGTACAAGGAGCTGGATGGGTTCTCGGGCAAGATCTGCTCTTGAACGGCATATTCAAGGGCTGTAGGTTGGTGCAGCCCGAGAGATGTCACCGATGCCATAGTAAGAATATGTGGAGACAATCCATCGATAGATATCTAAAATGGCCGGGGCGGAAGGGATGGGCTTTGGCACCGTTCTCGCCTAATCCCGGTGTAGGTAGCCGAAATCTTGGCGTGGACGTGTGAATGATGGTGGTGATGATTTTACAAGCATCATGTGCATTCGAAGCCAAGACCCGTTCTCTCCAGGATCAGTTTCCGGCAATTAAACTCGATAGCGAACGCGCCTGCCAGTGAGGTGAAGGGGGACGCGGCTGGACTGGCAGACACCAACCCCAATCCAAAATGGAGGACTGAGTGAGTGCAGGGGTATTTGGAAATCAATGAAGACGGTGTGCACAATGAAGCAGAACTAGCCCGTACTGTACATCTGTACCTGACTAGCGAAGCCCAAAGCCCCGAGCGACTCGGAGCGAGGCTGCGAGGCTGCCTAACCCAATTTAGCGTAAGTCTTGGGCTGCTAAGAACCGTGTAAATGTTGTACTGTATGACATTAACCGATATTTGCATACCCTCAAGGATAACAATCCAGCCTATCGGCGGTGACGTACATTCAACTTGCCGCTGGAGCTGGAGCTCCTGGCCCAGTGTTACAAGTGCTACCAGTGCTGGCAACGCTACCAATGCTACCTAATAATAACTCCTGCAGGCGGTAACGTTAGCTACTTTGGTATTTCCAATCGGAGCTATACCTGAGTTTGTCTCCCAAAGCTCCACGCGCTGTTATCAAGTGACGCTTGCCACTTCTCTCACCGTCGGTTAGACCACTTTTACCCAAACTTCGGTCTACGATCTTTAAGGGATCATGTCTAATCTTCGGATTATCCGTGCATCATGACGACAGCTCCGCCCAAGCTGGGCGATGACGATAACCACGGAAACGAAGAGACCAAGCCCAATGTCGTCGATCCTGAGCCTGGGCAGCAACAGGCAGAGGTGCCCGACGTGACACGGGCAGAGGGCGACCGTGTAAACAAGAACAGTGGTAGTACGGGCGATGGCGGGAATGGGAAGGGCCGTGAAAAAGCCGAGGGTGTCGACGAGGAAGCGGAAGAGGATGACGAGGACGAGGACGACGATGAGGATGATGCTGAAGATTCAGACGAAGAAGAGGAGGAGGAGCCCAAGCTGAAATATGCCCGTCTAACGCAGCACTTGAACGCCGTCTATAGGAATGGCGACGCCACGAGCGCTTTTCTCGTTACCGGCGACAAGATGGTTGTCGGAAGCCATAACGGCAACATTCACGTCATCCAACTTCCCACTTTCCAGTCCCTCCGCGTCTATCACGCCCATTCCGCCTCGGTTACCAGCATATCCATATCTCCGTATCCACCGCCACCTCTTCCCTCGACCCTGAAGCCCGATGCCGTCGCTAGAGCCGTATCTCAAACTCTCGCCCGACCCGCGTCGCAACACTCTGAGTCTTCTCTTGCTGGAAAACGGCGCGCACGAGAACCGCCCCAAGTGCCCAACATACCCTCGAACCACATCTACATCGCCACCTCGTCCGTGGACGGGAATGTCTGTGTGCAGTCCCTCATTGACTTGAGGGATGTACAGTTGAGGAACTTTGCGAGACCGGTGCATGCCGTCGCTTTGTCGCCCGATTACAAGAACGACCGGACCTACCTCTCCGGAGGTACCGCCGGGAGTCTGATTCTGACTGTGGGTGCGCCTCAAGGCCGGAGTACGTCAACTACTGTTGGGACTGCTGCAGCTGCGGCATCTGGCTGGCTTGGGAGCATCGGAATCGGCGGCAATACGGGCAAGGACACAGTTCTGCACTCTGGCGAGGGGACCATTAGTACCATTAAGTGGTCCCTATCAGGAAAGTATGTCGCATGGTTGAACGAGCATGGCATCAAGATCATGCGCTCGAGGTTGCATCTCGACAGTGCCGATTCCGAGGACGCCTGGAAGAGAATTGGGCATATCGATAGGCCGCAGTCAGACGAATGGGAGCAGATGGCCGGTGTGTGGAAGGGGCGCGCAGAATGGATCGACGAACAATCTCTCGAGAGCGAAGAGGAAGACAAGGCATCCGAACCCACGTCCGATGAACGGTCGGCGGCTGCTACGAGATTGAAACAACAGGTACAAGAGAGCGACAAGAAGATTGAGCGATTGCTAATTGGGTGGGGTGGCACAATATGGATTATTCACGTGCATCCGGGAGGCGTTGGAGCTGGTAAGAACGCGGGGGAGAAATCGATAGGGAGGGCCGAAATCGTCAAATTGTGAGTGAATTCCCCCTTATCGGTGTATGAAATCTAGCATACTGGATGTCCCACGAGATCCCGCAACCGCTCGCCTTCGGCCACAATATAGTATCTCAGTTATGTCCTTTTCTTCCCTTCGTTCCCTTCGGCTTGGCTACAGCCTAGTGCTAAAGGTTATACTAACACTCTGTAGGCTTCGCATGGATTGCATTATATCTGGCATTTCTTTATATACCCAAAATTTGCTTTTAGTTCTCGCGTATTGCAAACCGGACGAGGATGACAATGATGAGAATGAAGACGAAGGCCAGCATGTCAAAGGACACAAGGCGAAGTCCTCGACGGCATCTTCCGGAAGTCAGCCGTCGGGCGGCATCAGACGGCGTCTAAATGCTCAACCACCCGAATTGAGGTTAATTGATCTTACGTCTCAGGCAGAGGTCGACAAAGACGGATTGACGGTCAGTCGGTTCGAGCGATTGACTTCTAACGACTATCATCTTGGCGTACTACCGGCGAACAATGCGGCGTCTGTGGCTGCCTCGCGAGGTGCTTTGGAGGCGTTGGCTGGATTCGGAACGGATATGTGGAATGCCGCCATCAATCCTAAGTCTCTTTTTAGTTCCGGCGCTAGCATCAGAAGTCGGAATAGCAATGACGCTGCATCTAGCATCGTCGGAAGCACTGCAAGGAGTGTCCGCGTCGGCTCCCGGCCAACACCTCAATCAGTCCATCCCAATCTCATCAAACCCGGCGCCAAGATCTTTATACACAGCCCCTACGATTGTATCCTAGCCACGAGGAGGGATCTAGGAGATCATCTTTCGTGGCTTCTGGAACACCAGAGATACCCAGAGGCGTGGGAGCTTCTGGACGGGCACCCGGATATTGCGACCTCACAGCCCGACAAGCTCTCTGAGTCACCTTCGAGCCCCGACTGGAGACATTCGAGCACCGACGACTTCTTCGATGACGCCTCGTCCGTGATTGATGCTCAGATCAGAGTCTTGAACTCGTCTGTTGAGAAGGAGAAACGGCGCATCAGTGATTTGTGGATAAAGGACCTTGTCGAGGAACAAAACTGGGAGCGCGCCGCCGAGGTCATTGGCAAAACCGTGAACACTCCCGATCGCTGGGAGAAGTGGATCTATACTTTCGCGGGAGCTAAAAAGTTTGACGAGATTGTCAACTACATGCCGTCGGAGCCTATTCGCCCTATCCCGATCCCAGGAACCGTTTATGAGATAGTGCTTGGTCATTACGCCCAAAAAAATAAGCTCAAGTTCAAAGAGCTTCTCGACCGCTGGGAACCGGAGCTCTTCGATGAGCGTTCGATCATCACCGTTTTGGAGAACCAGCTAAAGTTCCGAGATGTCAGGGAAGACAGTATCGAGGACGGAGAGAAGGGGCGCGACTGGCGAATCGTTAAGGAGAGTCTAGCTAGACTGTACGAGTTGAATGGGCGATACAGGGAGGCTTTGAGATGTTACATCAAGCTCCAAGACGCAGATTCAGCAATGCGATTGATCAGGGAAAATCACCTCGCCGACGCCGTCACGGACGACGTACCCAGTTTCATTGCGCTTAGAGTGCCGGAACCTCTACTGAGTCAGATGAGCGTTGCGGAGCTCGAAGAAGTCACCTCCGAGGCCATCTCCCTGCTTGTGGATGAGGCGCAGCGGGGCCTCATCCCTGCTTCCACCGTGGTACATCAATTGGAAGAAAAGCGTCTTGATACTTTTCTTTATTTCTACTTCAGAGGCTTATGGCGGGAATATCGCGACCGGCCGGTTGACGATACGGCATCAATAGTCGACGACTTCGCTGATTTGGCAGTTCACATATTTGTCAAATTTGATCGGGAGCTGTTGATGGATTTCCTACGTGTGTCCACATCCTACCACTTCGAGAAAGCAGCACAGGAGTGCGAGCAAGCGAACTACATACCCGAACTCGTATACCTCTACTCCAAAATGGGGGAGATGAAGCAGGCGCTCTCCCTCATCATCGACCGACTAGGCGACGTGTCGCAGGCGATCGCCTTCGCCAAGGAGCAGAACGACCCGGAGATCTGGGAGGACCTGCTCAACTACAGCATGGACAAGCCGCGCTTCATCCGCGGCCTGCTCGAGGAGGTCGGCACCGCCATCAACCCGCTAACGCTGATCCGGCGCATCCCCGAGGGCCTCGAGATCCCGGGACTCCGCGAGGGTCTCCAGCACATCATGAAGGAGCACGAGATCCAGTACAGTATTTCGAGCGGCGTCGCGCGCGTCCTCCGCTCCGAAGTCGCTGCCGCCCAGAACACCCTCCGCACTGGCCAGCGCAGGGGCATCAAGTTCGAGATCGCGACTGCTGCTGACGTGGGGGAGGCGGAAATGGAGAAAGTCCCGACCGAGACTCAGCGCTCCGACGCAACCGACGGCACGCGCACCCCGACGACGGATTCGGAAGTTGCGCACGGCGCCCCGAACGGTGGCGACGCCCACGTCACAACTGCAACACAACAACAACAACAACAGCGGGACGACCAGCATCAGCACCACCACCACTACCACCGCGAGCTCCGGCCGGGCCACTGCGCACAGTGCCACGTGGCCTTCGCCGAGTGGGAACCCGAGGCCCTCGTCGGCTTCGCCTGCGGCCATGCGTTCCACGTCTCGCACCTTCTCACGCTCTTGCATCCAGGCCAGCCCGCGGACCCTGCTCTGCTCGGCGCCGGAGACAGCGGCGCCGGAGCGCGCGACTGGTCGCGCGTCGGCAGCAAGGTCACGCACGCGCGGCTGCTGCGCGATCGCATCGCAGGCGGGTGTCCCGTGTGTAAGAGGAGGAGAGGGGATGCGGTGAGCTAGTTTACGTTGGAGTAGGGGGTGTAAGCAGGGTGAAACAAGGTGGACGGGACAGTATGGGAGGCAGTCAGATGAACCGAAACGAAATGGCCTCGAACGGGATTATAAATACAGCAGGACGGGCTTATGAGGTAGAAGCCGATAACAGAATTGAATATATGCCCTTTAATGGGCGAGTCGGCCTGTTCTGCCTGTGTAGTGTTAGCGTGAGATGGGGTTTTTGGTGCAAGTATACACGCTGGATCTGGTTTCAGGGGCGTGTTCTAATGCTTTGTGCTTCTGCTGTCCACTAGCTACCTCCGCGGATGTATTGCGTATTCAAATGCCTACTAAGTTGCGCCTATCGCCCTTTTCCGTGTGTCCTTATGTTCGAGTGACCCTAGCAGCGGGCTCTTTCACTTCGGCACCCGGATTAGACCTCAGTCCGGTCTTGCCCTAGGACAGTTAGATATCGTCTCTTCTGAGCGCATCCTGCATATACCTGAAGCCCCGGAGTAGTATCTTGCATTTGGGTCCTGCTTGGAATGCTTCCGCTGGGTGAGAACTTTATTTACTTATGCACCTCTTATGCCAATTACTTTAGGGCCATACTGCAGACACCCACCTAACTTCGGACACTTAGGTAATGTTACACGAAGCACATATCTGTCTGATCTCAGGTTAATGCCTTGATTTGACGTTGCCAACATGATAATAGCCTATTTTCAGGATAAGGGGTACGTTACGCTTAAAGGATACACAACCCATCTTCGAAAAGCAGGGCATAGTAACTGTATTCGGCGGCGGCAGGGTAGCCTCATAAGCCACGCAGCATCGCAAAGACTCTGCCAGGATCGCTTGAATAACCTTCGGATTCTATACTTAACTTCAAGTCCTGGAGGCTTGGATACTACGATTTATATATAGGTATGCATAAGGGGTGTGGGCCGCATTCACCCCTATTCTCCCTACCACCTAACAATCTAAATCCCGTTGTGTTTTCTTCATTTTTTTCTCCTCGTCTCCTTTCTATCCCACTTACGCAAATGTCTAAACTGCAATTTTGATGCCCCAGACCCTGTCCTAAGCTATATCGGGTGATACTGGCCGCCCAATCACATTACTATGTGGTGGGAATAGCGATCGGTACGCTTTTAAACCTGCTGTTCATCCCGGAACCGGATATATTCTTCCCCTCATTTTTTCCTCGGTTAGTACGGTTTAAAGGCTGCGGTAAACCATCTTTAAGTGCCTACCTAGAGCAACTAAGGTAATGTCGAAGAGGCGGCCTCCTATTCAATCTTCTCTTGTGGCGTGGATACCAGTTGGTATCTGGGGGTGGCGGTCTTTCAGTCCGGACCTAGGCTTCTCCAGTTTGTCTCCAATTAACTTCAGCTGTTGTTGCGCTTATCCTGTGACTCCTCGAACCACACCTAGCCCACTGGTTCACAGCCAAATACCCGGTGACTTCTTTCTGGGTATTATGGAATTTCTTGAACACACAATCTGAACCAATGGGAGGGAATCATCGGCTTGGTAACAACTCCATAACAAGCTGTATAATCGGGACACAGAAAGAGGTACGATGCGCTAACTAGTGAGACAAGTGTCCAAGGACGAAAGGGGCCAAACCGGAGCGGTGCAGCTTTATTATGGCAGGCCAATAACTCTTCCATTCCACCGCGCGCTAGACTATATAACGATCGAAGGCGGCGTATCGTAGACCCTCTTTAAACTTTTACAGATATTCTCTAGACCTCTGCTTTCCGTGGTTTATTCATCCTAAGGGATATTACCTACAGCGACGGAATCATAGGCGGGATATAATAAATCCACACGAAAGTTCCCCAAGTTTTAGAGCAGGCCTATACCAGAAATGGTACGGACCAGCAGCCTGTAATGCGGAGGGTATGGATATGGTCAGCTCTTATAAGAATCTGACGGGGATTTTACAGCGTTGCTCCACAGGCGATGCAACCCCAGGCTTCTTTAGCACGATGGACCATTCCACTTCACGTTCTCGCCGCCGCATTCTGCCCCGGCCTGTGGGGGAATTTGGGGTAAATGGGGCCGCCAATCGATTGATCGGCACCAGCTCGCTCATTATTCCTACGAGGATGTCATTATTGATGTTGCATTGGGGTCATATTCTGGAGGCGGGGCCGTATACGACGAGAGATATTAATATAGAACATCCCAAAGGCCAGAATGGAAAAATATTTAAAGAAAATAGCTCTGCCGCCATTGCCCCTTCGCGCCGTTCCTAGACACTCGTCGCTTATTCACGATGTTCTCGCTCCTTTTCTCTTCTTTGGCTTTACTGGACTTGGCGGCAGCTGCTCCGAGTTCTCGGGTTGCTGCTGCCGCCAAACCGCCAGCGTTCTTCCTAGCCGGTGACTCAACTACCGCCATAAACGGAGGCTGGGGTGATGGTCTCCTGGCTACGCTCATTGAGCCGGCCACAGGTCTTAACGTTGGCAAGAGTGGCGCTACGACACGCTCTTTTGTCGCTGGAGGGTACTGGAAGAATGTCACGGATCACGTGAAGGAATACGCCGGGGACTACGGCGTCTATGTCACTATTAGCGTGGGCTGCCATCACCTGGTTTGTACGCAACATTGGCTGACTAGTTCTGTGCTGGCTAGTTTGGTCACAACGACCAGAAAGAAAATTCTGGTGTCTCGTTCGACCAATATCAGACCAATCTGATCAACTTTGCAAATGAGATCAAGGGTTTAGGAGGGAACCCTGTAAGACATATCCGGGCCCTTTCTCAACTCCAACGACCTAGACGCACAGGCATCACGGACACTGACCGGTCATAGCTCCTGGTATCATCCCTCACGCGACGAGTCTTCCAGGGTAATACTGTGGTTGATTCACTTCATGACCAACGCCTTGCCGCTATCGAGGCTGCCCGGCGGACGAACTCCCCGGTAATTGACCTGAATGCAGCAAGTATCAAGTATGTCAATGCCATCGGCAAGGCGGCGGCCTACGAGTATAACTGGGGCGCCGACAAGAAAGATACGACTCACCTCAACGAATGGGGCACCGCCGTCTTTGGGCGCATGGTGGCAGACCTTATCATCGATGCGCTGCCTAGCTTAGAGTCGTATATCACGGCTAACCAAACCATGAGCGATCGCATTGCGAATGGGCAACCAGCATAAGAGTTCTGGATGGGGACCGAGCAAGGCTTGTCTCTGATGGCTGGCTCACCTGGTCACCACCGTTGGAAGTGCTCTTCTCCCTGATTTGATGATAAATCTCGTGTTGTCTAAGAGAAATGAGTGTGCATTTGTTGGAACAGGGGGTAGAATAGGGGCAAGGGGCCCACACCTGCATATTTATGTAGTCTCCTGGCCTCCATGGAATGCTCAGGTGATGAAGCTCTATCTATCTAATCATATTGCAAGTATCTCGACACCGCTCTGTTTCCTGGTGACTGAACTCCTCCCTGAAACAGTCCTTTAAGATTCGGACTCGGTGGTGAATCATTCACTTGAACCGCCACGTCCTCCGCGATTTAGTTATCTTCCTGGCTGCAAAACCCCGTGCTCTGGGACAGGCTTGGCGGATTCTGTACGCCTGGGCGGTCCACCCACGGGCATCCAAGTCGGGACTGGAGAGATGCGTCTGCGAAAGTAGAGCCAGCCGCTCACAATTATGAGAAACCCAACGAGACCGATGGATAAGGCTATCCTACTGCGTCGGCGGTTGACTTTTAGCTCACATACAACAGCGAGAGCATGGGGCTTAAAAAGATTCAACTGTTACTGTCAAAGATTTATCGTCTATCGATCACTATTTTGGCGAAGGTATGTCGTTCTTATATTCGTAAGGCGCGTCGTGCGTTAGGCCCAGCTGGTAGCAGGGGTCGAAGCAACTCAACCGATGTCCACCGGTTGCGCAATTCGTTGCGCGAACGCCAGGCCCAATCCATCCATCAACTCCACGGGGGTGGTTGGTGGAGAGGATTGGGTTGCTTCGTCCTCTGGCCGGTAGGCTATTTAGACTAGACCACTAATATGCAGAGTCATTGGGATTCCTAGGGGTTGGGGCTAGCTCTCGAAATAGTAACATCTTGTCGCCCCAGGAAATAGAGTGGCATCATTCTAAGATGGTTATATGACATCCGCAGCCTTGCTGACGGAGGCAAGAACAGTGAGATATTGCACATTATGCGGTCATGGATGGCGCTGTAGCTCCCATACAACTAAGGGGTCTAATCGGAGCGAGCTTGTAGCTCGATTGCCCTTACCGGTGTTGAATGAACCCATAATTCTCAGTCGGGACCAGAATAGCAGCTGAAGATTGGTTGCTCAACAGGAAATGCACTAGTAGCATCTTTGCGGACAGCAGGGCAGGCTCCGCCATTCGCGAAGAGGGTGGCATCCACGAAACAAACCCAGCTGACAAGCTAGATCTCCGTAATGGGCTGCAAACAAGGCGTATTAAGGATATAACTCGGAGTACTGGTCATTACCCCTAGAGAGAGAGAGAGACAGCCTTGGAGACTGAACGAGCGGAGATCGAGGGGCCTGCCAGATGAGCGAAAAACACCGAAAGAATGCCGATGAGGGACCGTGGCATAAGGGCCAATTGAAAAGAGAGAGTGAACATAGGGGCTACCGCGGTCGCACCGCGAAAGAGACGGCCGATGATTCGGACATGAGCAGACCTTGGCCTCGAAGCCTAGATGGGAGGAGACGCTGAGCGCAAGCGAACGCATACCCACCTCAATCAATTGGTTTATACCGCATCTGCGTTTAGCAGTGAATGGTGAAGACAATTTAAAACGCTTCGTATTAGAGATTACCCGCAAATCGTGGCGGTGATTAAGCTCTTACAGTTTTCGCGGAGTCCTCTCCTAGAGCATTTGTGGCGAAGTGAAAAGCTGAAAAAACAACATCCATCGGGTTGAAAGTCTCGTGGGAATTGCGTACTCTAGCAGTCGAACAGTGCTGTCGGACCTTCTACTTTCTCCTTTACTCCTGAATACAGCGTCAACGGTGCACATGGAAACCTCTGGAATGTGATGATAAGTCACTATAAGGAAGGTTCAAACACCAGGTCGATAGGTGCCCATCATGTGACTTTAATTCACTCGTTCTAGCCCTAAACACGCATTGTTATTACCTCTTTGCGACCTGCCTCGAAATCAAGCAGTTCCCTGGCTTCCCTCTGGGCATGGCTTACATATGACGCTTTAGCTACGTAACTTGACATCTTTTATCTGACACGTCCAGCCTAACCGGGCCATGTCCAGATCTGCCTTGCTATAGGAGCAGAGCGGTAAAGCCATAGAAGGGGTCCGTACAAGAGTCCTTAGGTTCACGCTCTAGGATTGCCCCTCGCTCTTTCTTCCCGCCTTATGCGCCCGCGCGGCGGCACTCTTTCCAAGTGACGACTTCCGGTTCGCCGCTCTGGTGTTTATAATTTCGACCTGCTCCCATAAGACGTCAAATAACCGGATTTTCAGTTCCATCCTGACCATTCCGGCCTCCACCAGCCACTCCACTGACCGCCGCAATAGGGCGTTGGCGTCTGACAAGAGCTTCTCGTCGGGATGGCCCAACCCCTTGTCCCCTCCGGTCGATCCCACGTGCGACTCTTGTAAGCGCATCGGTGCCTGCCGATACTCGTCCCGCATGCGCGATGTCAGGCGCATCAGGTCTAGAGCGACATCGAGATCTTTGGTATCGAATTTGAGTCTCGTTCTTCTACTTTCGAGTAGATGCAGGAGAGCGCCTTCTAGATCAGGTTTCAAGATTCGCAGCTTCTCGGTGCGTCTGAGGGTGCTGGCGATGTTTCGACATGCCAGGTCTTCCAACATGGTTGCCCTTGCTTTTTGGATTTTCCGTGTATATTCGGTTATATTGGCAATCATCTTGAATAAGGTTCGTTGGTCGAGTGAAGTTCCGCGTAGTATGGTATTTTTGTTCGCCAGCTGTCCCCCTTGGAAAACGCTAAGAAAAATGATATCCTTAGAGGGCCTTTTGACACGATCCATACAATATGAAATCCTACGCAGGATTTTCTCTTGCATACGACCGCCTGGAGGGACATCCCTACATAATTTCATGACGATATGCTCGAATATACTGGGGGGTCGGGGTCTCTTCTTGGTTGGCCACTGAGATCCCTTCTTTTGTGGTCTTTCCTTGACGCGTTCTACGGCGATCGTGAGATCTGGATCATCGTCCCACGATGTATCAAGCTCTTCATCGTCATCGTCAAATGAGGTATCAAGCTCTTCATCATCGTCCTCCAATGAGGAGGTATCATCGTTCTGCGATGTCAAGCTCTTCGCTGTCGGCGAATGTGAGAGATTGTCCCTCTTCCTATTAGGTCGAAGCGGTTTGTTCTGAGTCTCTGGTCCTAGGGGTGCCCTCGTAGCAAACCATGATGATGCGCTAACATATCCTGGGGCTTTGCCCAGCTTTGTGAGCAGCCGCGTTGCGGACCGGCATGCTCCCGGAAGTCTCAGCATGGGAGAGTCAGTGATGTGTCAGATAAGAAGGCCCCAAGTTCCCCGACGGCTTTTGGGTATCTCAACTGTAGGACTACTGGCCCAAATTTCTTATAATATCTGTCCGGGTTGGCGTGTTATAGTACTGAGAGGTGCATAGTTTCATTCTAATCGTTAGCCCATCACTAAATTTTTAGGACCCATTATCGCAATGACGATTGGGCGAACTAGGCACGTACCTTAAAGCCACGGTGGCGCGCACGTTTAAGCCACACTGCCGCCCGCCACTGCTAGATGCAGTAATTGTCTTATTCTTTAACTACCTAGAGGATAACATCTTTTATTTTCAAATTTTACCACTACTCTATTAACCTTGAGACTATATTCGGAGGCGCCATTTGCTTCGGTTAGTCCTTTGGGAAACGGTGCTTCGCTACTTGCCTTTCGGGCCGACAGCTACTTAACAGGCCGTTTCCAGGTCAGGAGAAGTAAGGGGTAACATATTTCCTAGTAGTTGAAGATTTCCCATGTGGTAGCACCGCCAGCCCGGAGATACGTGGTTCAATCAAGCCTGGAGTCCCCTATTTCGTATAAATTTTAAGTTATAGTCATATTGAGGCGACCGGTTGCCTCTGGAGGTTCATTGCTGCTGCGTAACCTACAATTATGCAATGACAGACAAGCTCACCGCCGACTCCGGCACCAACATGACATACCTGAGACAATCTTGGTACTTAAAGAATCTCACCGCGCCACGTCAAGTATTGAGGGCTTGTATGAAAGATGAACAGACGAGAGCAGAGTTGAAAGCAACGCAATCCACTCCACTAAGCACCCCGGTGGAATGGATTGCAGCATATCCACCGGCCCTTAATTTTAGTGGATGGAAATAGCAATTTTCCTAAATAAATGGTTACACGGTAAACGTATAAACGTTAAAAAGGTACGTCGTTTTATTAATATTTTAAATGAAAGGTTATGTACTTTATTACTTGCCAAGTTACCTTATACCGCATACCGCGTCGCCCTATACCGCGTCGGTTCCCACTTTCATACCGCCACAACTAATACGCTCAGGACGCCACACTATTTGTATGGGTACGCCACAGCCCACTTATTATGGACATTATGGCCACCGTGATAGCTTTAAATGGATTGATGTCCATAATCAGCTGGGCCGCGTGGATGGATTGCGCGCCAAGGTTGCGCAATCGCGTGGCCACGCAGTGGATCAGGTTGCATTGCTTTCAACTCTGGGTCACGAGAGAAAAAGCTTTAAAGTTAATGGGCGACTTGATGTGACTGGTTTGGAATGCGGTGTAAGTCCCCTGAGACCGAGCAACGAAGCTGGGCCTGGGCTGGATATCATCGAGGTTTTATGAACAACCTTTGAATTCTCATCAAAGCAAACTGCGAGATACTATACGGCCAATAGATCAGGGGCTTATCATAATTAATTCATAGAAAACCTTTCGGCTTGAAGAGACCCGAATTATTATAAAAGTGATAATTACACTTTATATAGAGTTCAGATAATGCCATCGGTTAAAACTTTGATAGCCGGTTTCTATGTCACACTTACTTGTTAGACACTGCGTAACCTTGGATTATGTGCATTGGTTGTTCTCTTGATCATGGAGTCCTTTGACCGCGTCGGTCAGGGCTTATACAAGTGGATGTGGCTGGTGTAGTCCCCACCCTGAGCCACAGGTAATCTCCGTGGCGTCCTGTCTATCTTAGGACCCCTGATATCTAACATTACTAGGGAGCAGCTGCACAGCTCTTGAGGATATCTATTGATAATTTTCTAAGGAACTAGAAAACGGTGATCCCATATGGTGTGGGTGATCCACTGATAGGCTAGGTATTGGACTCTAGGGCTCCGGACCGGGTCAACGTTGTTCCGGATGATCCCTGAAGCTCTAGAGGTCTAAAGGGGCCCCTTTTCTGCGACATCTATATCTTCCGAATATACTAAATAGCCCAACTACTTTGGCCAGGACTTTTGGGTGTGAATTGAATAATCCTGGATTGGGAGGTGTATAGCGTAATGATTGACATGAATAACAACTCTGTTGACAAGGACCTATGTGATTAAGCCATTTTGCCGTGTCGCTGATATCTACCTGAAAGACTGAAAAAAGCAACTATTCTTTGGGGGGAATATTTCCTTTTCGCTGATACTCGCAAAAAAATATCCCCAATGCCCTATGATACCAATAACCACGCTCCTAAGACATGGTGTAGTTCATCCCTGTACATGCAATCTCATCCGCCCCTTAAACCCATTGGGGTCTCCCGTTTTGGTCGACGTAGTAGAGCCGCCTAGGCTTTTGCTTGTATTGCTGGTGCGGAAAGGAGGCGACCAAGAAGCGATCCCGCAGGGCGGGCGTTAGATGTGGCTGAATGGCTTCTGTTGGCCGTACGGGCGTAGCCGGGACTTGATGACTGGGCAGTTCTGTGGATGCGGACTGCGTCCCACTGATCTGGAGTGTCCTTGCCACTCTCGTCACATTTGTGGCATTCTCCATTGGCGTCGTTGTAAAAATACGACCCGTCGTAATTCCTACAGACCTTTTTTGTCCATGGCTTTTTTCCTCCAGCACCACCTCCCGCGCCTCCGCGGCCGCTGTCTGCTTCCGAGTCCGAGCTCGATTTGGACGGGGTCCTGACCGGCACCCGGTAGAGTCGCTTATACTCGTTGAGTATATGTAATAGGGATGGCTCGCTAGTTCCCCAGTCGATTGTGGAACCCTGGACTTCGCGGTCCCCGTCTTCATCAATCATAATGCAGGAAAAATGGTGCCCGTCGGTTGTACGCTTCCAAATTGCGATATGGAAGGTCTTGGTAGAGCCGGTTCGTCCTTCTCCGTGACAGTTATCACGCGACGGACCCCATCCCCCGGTTAGCTGGCTGGAGTGGGCTCCTTCTAGGTAGCGCTGAAGTTCTCGACGTTGTTTATTGTCTAACGGGAGAGAGTCAGACCTCTTCCGACGGGGCATCTTGATGGTCTGGGAGAATACTAAAGGTTGATAGTATATCTTAGAGTGTGACAAAGGGCTGTGAGGGATGATCCACGCTATTGCTACTGCAATAAACAGCGGGGAGTATGCGTATTCTGGGTGATGGTAAGAAAGGGAAAGGAAGGGATTTGATGACTGGTTCAAACAGAGGGGGGTCAAGCCCTCCTTCCTGTGACAGAAGTTCTTGGTCCATTGCTCCTGACGAAGGTAATTACGAGGATAAGAACGATCTCTCAGTTCCGAGTTGGTACCTGCCTTGACTGACGCGTCTGTTGGGCAGGAGTTGTCGGATCTAAAGTGGAAAAATGTGAGGCCCCACACTATGGCAGGACACTATTAGATCTCGTAGGAGTCGTCCCGTAGAGTTTCGAAGTCTGGGTCGTTTCCTCTTCATCATGGGTATGCAGACTGTAGTGGCTGTAATGAAATCTGGATTGGTATGCCACGGAGTGTGGAAAGCGCACGGTGGCATAGCGCTTGCCCGATGTTGGTATATGTAGATTGCTAATCATGTTAGTCAACACGGCTAAGTATTCTCCATATGTCTCGGGCGGCTCACATAAAAATTCGTGCCGTGATAAGCCTATCCCCTGCACGCCGGACAAATGTGCTGGCCGGAACACCTTTCGGACGCAGTTTTATGTCGTGCCCGGGACAAGCACTTCCCGAATCGCCAATGAGTCACGAGGGCACATGAGAATAAAAGTAAGATACGAATTTTCACTTCATCCTCGAGCGTTATAAAATTCAGCGAACAGCCAGGATCCAGTATTACTTAACTCTAGGTAGTCTCTCTGCGGCCCAGTACCGTGACGCGGAATCTATGTGAAACGAACTTCCGCTAGATCTGGAGAGCGTGCTCCGTTGTGAACATAGGAGATGAGGAGGATGGTGAGGTGCATGTTGACTGTAATGAGTATAATGAAAATCTGGATTGGTATGCCACGGCCACACTACCGTGACGCAGAGTCTGTACGAAACGAACTTCCGCTAGATCTGGATAGTGTGCTCCGTTGTCAACATACGAGATGAGGGGGATGGTGAGGTGTGGAAAGGCCTGATGAACCCATCGATCCGAAGCAAAAGTACCTAGGTAGCTAGTTAGTCTCTCTGATGATGATCAAAAGAAGGTTCCGTCAGGAACCGTCTGGAGGTGGGGGAAACGAAGTCAGCCAGCTAGTGGCTAGTGCGGCCACGTGATACAGTAGGGTTTGAACCGACAAATATGATCAGATCACATCGCATGTAATTGAGCACTTATGTCCCCGGACTGCCATGATGTCTTACAGTAACCGGTAACCTGTCCGTGCGTCTTGAAAGATGGGACATTTTAAACCAATCAAACCATTAGCGTTCGCCTTTTTAGGTAGGAGTTGTATGTAATGCTAGGTTCGATTCTTAATAATTAGCGTTAGTTGGTGTCGTGACCATCTGGTAACGTTATTAGGTAATTCCTGGTTAACCTTAAAGTACCCGTTTTCGAACCTTAATAAAGGCTAGCAATAAGTCGGATGTAGACATGGTGTGAGTCGGTGCCGGTGGTATTAGACGCTGGGAGGGCTTTTGTTCGAGGGCGGATTAGGTCCTAACTGTGCTTCCTAGTTGGCATTCCCTGTCGGCGGTGGCAACTGCTGCTGTGAGACATTATATGGCAGTCGGAGACATACCTCGCACATCCAGCTCTTTTAGTCCATGATGGTACTTCATATAAACTGCCAGCTTCCAAGTTTCTCCCATTTGTTCCCCCACTCCCTACTTCCAATCTCGCCATCGTCGCCCATCTTCGAGCCTTTCCTGTCCGCAGAACCTATTTCCACAAAATCTCACCTGGACTATTTCTGTTCGTCTGATTGAGGTCCGAGGCGCCATACCATCCTCGTTGTTGCAAGCCGCTCAGATAAAAACAGTTCAACCGATATGGCATCCGCTGTCAAGGGCACGGTCACTACGCCCTTCCCTTACTTCGTGGGACAAATGATGAGTTTGAAAAGTGCTGACGGGGGAGACATCTCCGTAACCATCACCAATGTGTACCCCCTTACCAATGTATACCCCCCCACCCCTTCACCCGTCATGGAGGTCCGGATCCGTACGGAGAAGGGCTTTCAAAAGGCCATACTAAAACTATTTGATCGTCGGTTTTCGATCTACCGAGAGCGGGAAGGATACGCTTCAGAGTACCCGCATACTCAACAGACCGAAGCCGCGTGGCAGGACTACGTGCGCAGAGGATCGGCCGAGGTGCTGTTCGATTGCTTCAGGCGCATAGACGAGGAGGAAGGTACCGGCCAGTACCACCTTCTGTACAAAAACGACGAGAAAACCGAATGGGAGAGACTCGTCGAACAGGAAGGCTTAGTTTGCTACTCGGAACAAATCCGCCACGCCACCGAGGTTCAAGCTTACAAGGAATTACAAGCGCTTCAGGGTCGGTGTGTACCCCGCTTTATGGCCTCCGTCACTCTCGACATGCCATCTACTCCGCCCGACCTCCCGTCTACTTATTTCGAGATCCGCGGGATTCTACTGCAGAAGGTTTGCGGTTTCAAGCTTGAGGACCTGCTCTCTAAACTTCCCAACAATCCCCTCGCGTGGGAAGAGATAATCCAGAATGCGGTTGACGCGGCAAAGGAGATCAATCGCGCCGGCGTCTTACACCGTCACTGCTCATCGTGGAACGTGGTGGTGGCCCGGTTGGACGAATATACGTTTCAGCCTTTCATACTCGATTTCGCCCGCGCATGCTTCAAGTGGGAATTCGAAGACCCGGGTGACCTGAGTGATCTCGACCCGGATGACCTGATTGATCTCAACACTTTCCAGAACTGTCTCCATATGTACCACGATCCAAAGTGTATCGGGGTCATCATGGCGAGGGATGTGGAGAAAGCCACGGGATACAAGCTGAGAATCAACTACGACTAGATTCGGCGGGTGGGAGTCTGATGTAGGAACTGTCCTGTTGTCGAGCTACGGATAGGCGGTCTTTACTGGTCATGAATGTAATAGAGCGCTTGGATACGGCATCGTAGAGGAGTAGAGGACATGTCGGTTGCGAAATACCCTAGATTGCTCTTATTAAGGTGAATTTTCGAAGGTGCTTGCGTGTCAGAGGTTGTATTGCCGCGATCAGAATATCAGATGCCGCCTGGCGAACTGCCCAAAATTGCCGTGTCCTGTGTTAAGGAACCCCCCGCATGAGATCCAATCCGATAACAGCCCAAATTATTACAGCAGATAACAATAATTAGCGCCTCCGACGCTGAAAAGGCGTCTAAGGTTCCTGTCGTATGAAACTCGTCGGCCCCGTTCGTAGTCGAGAAGCGGATGTGCTGGGGAGGCGCGTATTATAGCTGCCAATCTGCCACAGGTTGCTTGTTGGTCTAATATATTGGTGGTATACGTCATCGCAGTGTTCATGCAAGCGCTCCGGATGCACCCTGTCTCGGTGTGGAACCGGTGCCAGCCTCTCGATCCCGCGCTTAAGGTCTGCCGGGGCCCTAACCCCCCCCCCCGGCTTCAAAGATGACGGTAAGGGTCCGTGGCGATATTCGGAGACGACGGTTATCGGCTGGGAGGGCGAAAACAATTAATATATAAGGTTGTCTAGTTGCGCGCCAGGCATGGTACTGGGGGTCATAAGTTGCCCATGTGTTTGATCCCAGTACCTATCGAAGTATCACAAAATCTAAGCTTATTCATTATGTAATTAGTCTATAGACGTCTTTATACCCTGAATCTTTTCAGCCGCTACTAGTCTTAGTAATAGCTTTTACAGCATTTCTACAGTGTGCCCTTCCCATAGCTTTTCCACCTCCTCCTTAGCCCTAGCACAGTTCTCCAGGAACGACTGTGTCGAGACCGCGCCGGTCTTCGAGTACTTGGCCCTCAGGACCTCCTCGACGACCTTCCGGAACCCCTCCACGCCGTCACGCGCCGTGATCTCCCACGTCTCGCCGTCCTGGACGTTGTAGAGCATGACGCGGGGTGGGGTGCGCCGTCTGTTCTGAGTGGCCCACAGGTAGGCGTAGGCGCAGACCTGGATGGCGTGCTGCAGGGACAGCTTGCCGACGAACTTGATCTCCCAGATCGTGGCGTCGCCGTCCCCATGGTGGTGCACGATGTCCGCCCTCCCGCGGAGACACGTCGCCCCGGACGACAACTGCGAGCTGTCCCGGACGGTGAACTTCTCTTCCCGCAGTCTGACTTCGAACTCAAGTTCCTCATCTCCAGCGAACTGCGCGGATAGTCGCTCCTTTGCCGCCCCCAGGTACGGGGCCAGCCAGTCAAAGGCGTGATCCTTCATCTGGATGCTGCGAGACTCGTACCCCGATACCTGTGCTTCGTAAGCGCAGGCTTCCCGGCAGTACCAGGATGCTTGTTCCCTTTCTGCGGACGGAATCGATGGTAGTCTCGTCGGGACGTAGTCAAGCGTCGTCAAGGTACCCTTCTTGAAATGTTCGAATGCCGCAACGACGGCTAAACCATTTATATCGGCGACGGCCTCGTAGTGCATCCTCTCCTTGTCCGTCAACGTAATCTCGGGCGCAGCGATATGCTCGCTTCGCGGTCCTGGACGCTCTAACTCATTGATTCTAATATTGGCAGCGATGATAGCCTCGAGCTGCTCATCAGGAACATGACGGGCCATATCGGAGACCGAACACGTCCGCGGGAGAAGCAGACCTAGTTGGAGAGGACGGCCAACGGGATCCGGCTCTTGCATGGGGTTCGACGAGAGACTTATCAACTTAGCTGCCTTATCGAGTTGACTCAGGGAAAGGAAAGGCATAGGTTTCTTTTCTGCGTCGTGGAGGACCACGAGTTGCTTGATTGCACGAGTGAGCGCCACGAAGGTTTCGTTGGGGCACGTATCGTCTGGCAAGTCACGGCCAAGCATCTCAAAATATGACGCATCCACTCCATATACAATGACCAGATCTCGCTCGTTCCCCTTGAACTGGTGGTAGGTCGATACGCAGACCTTCCCGCCGATTACGAGGTCGTCCAGGGGAACATCGTCCGAAATAGATACGGCGATAGGGATTCCGTATTTCCTGGACAGGGTATTGGTGAGGCGAGCAAGGGCTGTATTACTGCGTACAAAAGGCGCTAGGATGGCTGTCCGCTCGGCTCCATATTTTAGGATCAAACGGACCAGCCGCCGAGCAAGCTTGTCAATCTTGAAAGGATTTACGTGCAGATACAAGGGAGCCGGCCCATGGTGCGTCCCGATGACATACTTATCACCGCCCAGAAAGACGTCGTTGACAAAGCGCGAAGTCTCCTGGGACAGCCGAAAGCTCTTGCTGAGCGACAAGCGAGTCCAGGGGTATGGCGATATTCCAGCCATGGTCGACGGGGCAAGACTGAGGTATCGGGAGTCGGCGCCGCGGAAGGCGTAGATCGCTTGCCGCTCGTCCCCCAGGGCCACAATCCTCGGTGCCCTGCCCCCCGCGGCGTGTGTTACCGATGAGATGAAGGCACAGGTAAGCCAGAAGAGATCGTCCGTACAATCTTGCAGCTCGTCTAAGATTATAATTTCATAGGGCTGGCCCGTCCAGGTTGGCTGGCCCCCCTCTCTCCTCAGGGCCCGCAGTATAGTGTCGTTGTATGCCACAGTTCTGAATAACGTGCCTGCGAGTCCATGGAATGTGTAGACATCGCATGTGTAGTCCTCCAGACGGCGCGCAGTTTCGAGTTGTAAGCGCTTAGAGTATGTGACGAGGGCAACTGCTCGACCAGCATTGGCAGCGACAATCGCCTCCGCTGTCGCCGTCTTTCCCGACCCGGGCCGCGCAGAGACAACAACATTCTGAGTACGCGACAACTCCACAATAGCCAATTGCTCGAGTGAGGGCTCAAATATGCGGCGTTGAGACTTGAAGACGCCATCAGCAGTCGCGGTTGTCAGAGACCGGATCACCCGGAGGGCCAATACACTCGTACACCGAAGAGCCCTGTCGTAAAACAATTGGGATCGCGGTACTGAACGGGGTGCTTTTACGCTTCTCAATATAGCCCCTATATGGGGAGTAGTACGGAAATGGCTGTACATTCTGTGCGGTTTGGTTACGTTCCATCGCAAGAGGGGACCCTCAATCAGCCCAAGCATAAGAGTTTTTGCGGACCATTGACGCCATGGAATTGTACCTAGGTAATATCCGGAAGCAAACAGTGCCGTTTGTCAACGGCCAATAAAACGCCCTCACAAGTAAACAGAATAAAACCACACTGGAAAGACTGTCAGGGACACAGGCCGGTGATGGCGCGCATCTCGATATCTCGATACCACACAATATAGTGAATGAGATGGGATGAATGACCTGAAGGCCGGGCGCCATTAGCAGTCTATGTAGGTCAAACTACTGTAGGTGCGTACAAGTATGACTCAGCGCACGAGCCACCACTAGCCAGTTTTTCCTTCAAGTCTCCAGCCCCACCCCCACCCCCCCTATTTTTGGTCAGCTCTGCGAACCTCAGGACACAAGTCACTGCACCGGACGAAGTCCCAACATGGAGGCCTCGGGCTACGAGGGGATCATTCGTCCCATGAGTCTTTCACAGGAGGAGCATAACCAGCAATCCTCTGAAAGGCTCGTTTGATGAACATGCTGCCGGTATATTTGGCTGAAACTGGGATTCAGCAGGCCTTTGCGGCTAGTTAGATTGTTGCTGGGCCCGGTTACCGATCGTGACGGCGTGGCGAAAAAGCACTCGTAACTGCTAGAATACACTTTTAGAATAGTGGGTTTGTTGCTACGTTGGCTCCCAAGGTTGATGGAATGCCTGTTAGAAGAATGGTTGGAAAAGGGGTAAGACGTCCCACACTTCTGTGTAAGATAGTCATCTAGCCCCAAGGCGCTAAGGCGGTCGGCTTAATCTCCAACCTACTGAGTATTCAACTTACCCCTCTAGCCATGGTCAAATGATTCTAGAGCTTGATCGTCTAAGATATCGGACGGAAGGTGAGTTATCGTGGAGGACTGGACGAAGCTTTCGTATGCAAAACGTATGGGAGAAGTCTTAATCAAGAATGAAGGAAATCTCAAGGTGTGTCGATTGATGCTATATCAAATCCTATGGGCTTCCTGCAACAGGTTAAGGGATGTTGGTTTATATATATTCATGAATTGAATAACTTATGATTAAGCAGGTTATTCGCTTATTATTCCCTGCTTTCCATAATTAAACGAGAAATGAATAATGGAAAAATACATGAGTTCTGTTCTAGCCTTAACTATTTCGTATTAATTAGCAACTCTCGACACTCCCCGCTTTTACCAGATTCCTATCGGAGATACAACATGGACCATACAAGACACAATACGCACTGGTGAGCCAGAAGACGCACCGTAAGCCAGGTATTTACCCTCAAAAAGTAATGAGAATGGGAGACGATTGGGTAATTGGAGATTAGCAGTTCCGGAATTCGCGGAGGCGTCGCACATGTTCCAGATAATCAGCAACAGGCGCGAAGGGACCCGTGACCAATAGAGGCACATCCAAACTCTGATAATAACAAATGGTAGATTTCAAGGCGTACGCTCAGGGACACAAATGACCCACAATTTGAGCCTTACTTTCCTTTGTTATTTCCTTTTTTCTCTTTATCAGGAAATCAAGTATATATTGTATAATAATTAGAACACAGGGGTAGTTTCAGTAATTGTAGCTTGCATATCCCAGACGAGGGAAAGGTCCGGGTAAATGAACACCACCACCACCACCTTATCCCTTCAGATCGATTGGTGGTTTTCGGACGATGTACAGAATCGGACACATGGGGGCATATGCTTAACGTAGCCCAAGAGAATTTACTAGTGGAATCCGGAACCGCACGCTTAACAAGGATGATGTGGGCGCTGACAGATCGCATAATGCCAGGACTATGTACTTGTGACCACAAAATGGGGCCCCCGCAATTGACAGTGCAGCTTATTATGTCCTATGGTCTCACTGTACTCGAAGAGCTATGCGGTCGAGTGCGGTGACCACGACGAAACGAATTTGGTTCAAAGAGCAGGATTGGAATCAAACAATGGGAGGAGACGCGGGTTCAATAGCGAGCATCTTCTGTCGAAGGTATTGGTATAGGTGTTCTATGGGGTCTATTATTTGTAAATCAAGCGTGTGTATTGCAAGCTTTCTGAGGCTTCAAAATATGATGTCAGAGTCTGAAGGGAACTTTTACTTTATGTTCCCGAGCTGAATGTCCCCCGCTGTGGTATTTTAAGCTTACCAGATGAACAATGATTAGCTACTTGATAGTGTTGTGACATAATGTTCGGCTGGATTAGGTGGGCTTCTGATTTGCAGGGGAGATGAGGCTGAAATATTAATCGAGGACCCCTGGAAGTCCACGAAAGCACGGGCATAGATTGAAGGCAAAAGTGGCTAGGACTATTATTTGTAAAATATGGTTATGGTAAGAAGAATGGAATCAATCTAGCATATCCTCTTTAAGGACGTCCCGCAATTTGTCCCCGTCGATGCCGTACCACCATTCGTTCTCCTCTTCATTGAAGACCCTAATCAGTGTCAGGGCGACTTGGGCATTTCTCTTGATATCCTGCAGTCTTTCCACTAATCTTCTCTGAAGAAGTAGAGCTTCAGCTGTTGGAAGCCAGATGGACCGCAAAGCCGGGAGATCGGACAACAAAAGGTCGACATCAGGCTTGCTGAGGGGTGGCATTGGTTGCCCCACTGAAAGACCGGATTTGGCCAGGCTCTTGGTGTTCTGAGCTGAAGGCCTCGATTCCGACGTTTTGGTATTATTTCGGGGTCGGATAGGATGTATAACTAGTGGTCCGCTGAAAATTTGCCTGGGAGATCGTTCTATGGGAGCCGACCTTAACGATTGGTACCAAGTATCCAGTGCTGCTCGGCGTGAGTTGTGACCCCGAATCTCCCCTAACTTCCCCACGAATCGTAATCCACCGATGCAGAGAGCAGCAGCGTAAACTTCGTCCTGCGGCCTATCCTTTGTAACGCCTCGTAGCGCTCTCTCAACCCCGCGCATATATGTAGGGGTTCTCAATCGCCTGTAAAAGAATGACATTACCATAGGGAAAACTTCATGGACTTCTAGGAGTGTGTTATCGTCGTACATATTCATGACATTCCGTTCAACGGGGTTGATTGTGTATGGTCCTCGGTGCAATTCGTAGCCATGGTTTTGTATGAATTTGAGGTGTTCTTCCCGATAGGTCTCAAAAAAATGGAACAAGGTAAAAACGCGGGGGACGAGCCTGCTAACCATACGCTCATAACAGGGAGAGAACTCCAGTATTTGGCTTTCCGTAGTGCGAAGAAATATCTCTTTCGTAGCCCATTTAGCTATGATATAGGATAGCTTGGTGGCGACGTGTAGACGATACCAGAGTTGGCCAAGATGGCCAAAGTCGGTCTGGGGCGCATTTGGTGTTGGATAGAGTCGCAATGCATATTTCGGGAATATAGTTGATCATGCATTTTGCCAGATAGCCTTCCTTTGCAGTTATGAGGCTATGCCAACTCCTGGATACCAGACGGAGATTGAGTATATCACTAAAGGACAAATAGCTAAGGATCTCTCCTTGCAGCTCGCCGCGTACTTGAAAACCGAGCCATAAAGTTTGGCCTATTCATAAACGAGTCAGAATGGCTTCTTCGGATCTGTGGCGGATAGACTCACCAGGTTCCGATGACGGTTGGGTCTGCTGACTTTCTCGACTCCGAGTTATAGCCGACTGGCAAGGCTTGAAAAAGACAATGTGCTCCCAAAAGGTTGATCTTTTCTTGGAATGGCTGATTTCCCCAGTGTGCCGATAGGCAGAATGAAGTCCTCAGGTCTGGGGTAGGTGATCTTGGGGGCAGGCAAATCTCGAGGATCCAACTTCGCGGGCCTACCGGATCTGCCTTCGAGGTCCTTTAGGACGTCAACCGCGGGGATAATGTACGCGAAGCCAGTACCAGGAGTTCCGGCAGTTATGTGCCCGTAAAATTGACCGGTAGATCGGTCGATCACTGCTGAGCCACAGTCGCCCATCTTGACCTGACCGTCTAGTTCGACGGGGTATACTTCTTGAAAAGTCGTTTTACCGGCGGGGCGCATAACCGATGCAAGCGGTGACAGCCTTCCGGTGAGGACACCCCCTGACGCTGTTATGGCCAAGATAGCTGCATCAACTGGGCCGATCTCGGATTCTCGCTTTATCTCGACTGAGGTCTTCGAATCTCCGTTCCCAAATGTAATCATGCATGACAGCGGAGATGGCACTTCAATTTCAATGAGAGCATAATCCAAAGAAGGAAAAGGTCCATCTTCTGAGTTCAGGGACATGTTTCCGACCTCCACGACTGGTGTTGTTGGTATTACATTTGAGAACTTCTGGCTTGTAGACTGTGAGATACCCGGAGGCACTTTTCTCCATGGAAATAACCCCCTCCAGCGGTTAGTCGAGGATTTAGAAGAATCCGGCGGCTGAGGAGTAACCTCACCATCCACCGTACCTTTCTTGTGTACCGGTAACGAAGTTGAGTTCGACGCCTCAGCGATTAGACTCTCACCCTCACTATCACTATCCGTGACGAATAAAGGCTCAGGAGACTGACTCGCACAACTTGTGGCATAGAGATCTAGGAGGGAACCCCCGGTTTCGTCGCTGTCTGACTGACCATCGAAGTCGCATTCGTCATTTAGGTCATTCTCAGTCCCAGACCTCAGCACACCCGCGACATCTGCAGATGCATGACCAACTGTGAGTTGATAGGCTTTGTCTTGAATGTAAATGATAGGTCCCCCAGTAGCATAACGCTGCCCATCTGCACAAGGGAAGATCAGCCGACGACCTATGATTCTTTCTTCATCTCGATTTCCAAGGACTTTTCGGTGGCCAGAGTGTGTGAGTTGAGATTCTCCGGGCTCCGACTTCAGCTTGTCGAAGAATCTCTGCGAGGCGAATTCTTCGGTGGTCAGATCCATCATAGGTTGTATCCTTCTACGGTCTAGCAAGACAGGCGTATCACCAAGCCCAATTCCACAGTAGCCTATCAATATTCCGCTATCTTTGATGGCTTTCCTGAGCCTTTTACGAGTGTTATCCTCAGAGCAGATCAAGATTATAGGACTGGCCGTTTCATCTGTGCGGCCGATCATGTACATCTCCAGCATAACCAAGGTCAGGCTGGAGCTGCCGAAGTGATCAAGAAATTCCTTGATCTTGGGCCACAGGTCATTCCAAGCATCTTTGGCACGTCCGATTGGCCTCCAGCAGGCGTATTTTCCGCTTTGGATCTCGCCTTGCTTCTCTCCGGTGCATTCTTTAGGATTCTCCCACTCAATCTTGCTCTTCCGTTTTCCGATACGGGACACGAGGTCCGTCATGGCTTCACATGTTTATCCAAGGCAATTCCTAGATCACGAAGGTAACACCTTTCAGTCAGGCTGCACAGAAAATGTTGTGGTCGCTTCGAGCGCCTTGGGAAGCCCGCCGGATGCATATAGTTAAAAGAGATAAAAGCGACAGAATTAAACACGGAGAATGGACTGCATTGTGTCTTAGGGACATTTGCGGGGAGCGAAGAGGCTGTAATTACTGTTGATTGACGTGTCAGCCCGAAAGGCCCGAAATCGAAGAGCCATGGCGGTGGCGCAGCATTGTTGGCGCAACAGGCAGCGCAGGGGATTTCCCAAGTGGTTTGACCACTGAGAGGGCTGCAAAGTGACATTCCTGGTGGTCTTAATGGCATTTCGCCCGAGAACCTCGTCGACTCTGAAGTTCTAACTTCTCTACCTTCTTCCATCGAGATCGCGTCATCATAATGGATTGCCTTAATCAGGATCTGGGTACGACGAGCCTACCGCTTGCTACCAAACTTGCGATTGTCGAAGGATTCTGGGGAGACCATCCACCACAGGAATTTTCGATAACTGGCAAAAGACCCTTGGAAGATTACTTCGACACGTATTTTAGGTACTATACTCAACAATGCGACTTAATCGGACTTCATGCGAATCGCGAATACTCTTCTGTCGGGACTCACAGACATATAATACAGGTTGCCCAGCTTCTCAAGCAGGGTTTGACCCGTGAGCAGGTTCGGCAGCGACTTCGAGGACTGCTCGGAAACATGAGTGAAGAACAGCACGACAACTCCATAAACTTTGCTTTGAGGCTGCTACTTATGATCCAGTTTGGCGAGGTACCACATGAGTGGTCTGGAAGTAGACCTCTTCAATGGCTTGATGGGCCCCTTACCTTACGTGGTTTCGTCCAGTCCTACTTCTCCGCTGAGCCCATATTGAGATACGAGAGAGTTAAATTCGAGAAAACTTTCAATGCTTTGGGGCTTAAGCCGGATCGCTGGCGTTGAGATAAGATGGACTACCAACCTCGCCGAACATTTGCGACTGATCAACGACGATACGGTAGTGTGTGTATTTAGCCACGCTTTCTTTCTCAAACACCAGTTTGGAAAGTAAGAGGCCGACCCCAGCTTTGAGGAGAGCCTTTTCTGACACGTCTAACCCTATATTTCCTGACGGATTTGTTAAGGAAACCTTACAGACCCTTGCACTTCTCCTGCCAAAGTACGACAGAAGCGTGACAGATTGGTATAATAAACTCTTACCACAGAGCCTTGATCCCTATTTGGTCGATGTGGGACACTTGATTGCGGATGAACGACAGATAGAGAACTTTCGCTACTGGCATGATCGGTTGGTCGTGTTGAAGCAGGTATTTGACGAGTCAAGGCCTAGCACACTCAGCCAATGGTGGTATGATAGGCGCAATGGCGTCCAGTGGTACACCTTTTGGGTCGCTGTTTAGCATTGGTCTTAACGGTGTTCTTTGGGCTGGTCCAAAGCATAGAAGGTGCCTTGCAAATATACAAAGCTTTTAATACATTTTAACATTCCATGGATTTAGCTGTTTAACATTGTTAACCATCTATCTTGTAGGAACGAAAGGCTAGTAAAGATGACAGGTATATGTAGGTTCACAGGCAATGGGACTGACCACTTAAAAACATTTGATTAAAAAAAAAAGTCGCAATACGACATCAAGAGGCAACCTTTCCTATGAGATAATACGATCTATATTCTCAAAGGACTCAATCAAATAACAACTCGGTAAATTCATAAGGTTAATATCCCTATATTCACTATCAATGATCTTTACCGGCGAGCTCGCGAACGTGGTTATGACCCCGACGCTGATAACCCGTCCTTTTTAAGCATGTGAAGGATGCTTTGCGTAGCGGGCACCCATGCAAGCAAGAGAAGTATCATAAGACAGTTGTTCAACATATTAAAAACTTTGGTTTTGGGCGCGAGTCCCGTTACGATCAGAGTTTGAAGCTTTCGATGGCGAGGTATCTCCAAAAAATTATACAGAGAATCCTTAAGGCTTTAAAGTTTAATAAAACAAACCCTATCGTGGTCGTATTTATTACATTTTTACTTCGCTACAGTCCCCGTTAATTTTCTAAGTAAAAACTAAACTGTTACGACGCGTACGGAAAGAGAGCTTGTGGACACCAATTACTAGAAAATGGGCGACTAGGGTAACTTCAATAAGAGAAGTTCGGAATGGATGCGAGAGGCTAAAGCCGAAAGACACATGCAGGTTGTATGTTTGTTCTTAGGCAACCATCCCGTACATGGGCCCCCTGATGTAGTTCATAACAAGGAGTGAAGACGTGTGCAAAAGCGATGGTTGAGTAACCGACTGAGGTACTGTGCTACACTACCTAGTGATCTGTATTTAACAACAGTGCGGCCTCAAGGCGCAGGATACTACTTCACGCCAATAGAGACCGAACGCAATTAAGGCTGACTTTCAAGAGGATGCTGACAGTTTCGGAGCATTGCATTCGTTAATTATTCTCTTCCATAAGGCGATCCTATAGTACCGCTATCGTTGGCGCTCCGGTGCATCCTCCTGAGCGAGGATGAAATAATAGAGTCCCGTCTAATGAAGTCCTCTCTGCACCGAACAGACCATGATGCCGGGTGATTGGATATCAGCGAGGTCTTCCTTTTGAGCAGGGCTGCCCGTGCCTTTTTTTCTGAAAATTGGTAGACACCTATGTAGCGCAGCGCGACCTTTCTCAGGCTCTCGGCCAACATAGACGCTACCATTTCTGGACCCCAAAACTATATCCTTTATCGCGCTCCCCTAACCACACCAATGACTCATTCATAAAACACATCCCCCATCCTCCCTCACACCACCTCATCTCCATGCTCCTTCTAGTTTCAAACCCGAGGACAAGCATGCCACCAAGCCCCTAATATAACAATCCCACGACCTTTCCAGGTGACATTGCGATTGTAATCCCGCACATTTTTCGGCACCCCACCACCCTAGTTCTCTTCCTTCTTCACTTGCTTCAGCCCCGACGGCCGGCTCGTCGATGGTCTCACGCAGAACGTCCTCGTCCGCTCGCCCCCGTCACCCCGGCGCCCGCAGATAGGGCCACAGACGGGGTCGGTACGCCGGGGCACCGTCGTGGACGGAACCCTCACGCTGCACACGGCACGCGCCACTGGCGAACTGACGGTAAGAGCTGGTAAAACCGGCAACTCAACTTAAACCCCTAGTTCTGAGAAAGGAGGGCATAAGAACAAAATCATCAAGCACCAGCCCCCCAGTCCGCATAACCAAACCCCGCGTGCGGGAGGCGGCGACGGAGATCGGGGATCACGGACGCCCGTCCTGGTATGGGCGGGAAAAGGTGCGCGGGGGGTTTGTCGCTGTTACTTTCTATCCCCCCCCTTTTTTTCTTCGACCTCGGTGGGTATTGGCTTTAGCGGCAATCTCGGAGGAGAGGTGGAGCCGCATGGTGTCGTTCTGGTACCCTGACGACACGCCACGGCGACTGAAAGGAAAAGTCCGGGGGGTGGTGCAACCTACGGGCGTGGTAGGCGTCGTGGAGACGGTGGCCATTGTCCCTGGAGAGGTTGGGGGAGGTGGCGGGTGGTGTATGTAACACCGTATTTGGTGAATCACGGAGCCGGGATGGGCGGGTGGCGGACACCTTAGCGGGCGAGGGCGTACATCGTGTGATTAGGATCAATCTGTTCATCCCAGGATGATGGGGGTAATAGCTCAGATGTTAGAGTTCACATTTTGAACGGAGGATGGGAGGTGGGTTGGTGGGCAGGATTATGGGAGGCCAGGTGGATAAGAAGTATACGCTCGAGTTCAAGCTCGTCGCCGCATCTCCTGGCACGTAGTTGTTCTGGATAAAGACTTCCGTTATGGTGTTCGATGCCGTACACATCTGGAAACTACTACGTATACGCCCGCCCTTAACACTCTTAATTAATTGTTTGCATAGCTATGACCGTAAGATAACATATCGACTCAATCCGAAGCCTTCAAAGCCGGCACATACTTCTCAGCGAGCGCCGCCCGCATGACCCTCTCTGCGTTCTTGGGGTCAATCCGCTCCTCAGGGCCCAGCCTGATCATACGGCCGACCAGGAACATGAGCTTCCCCTGGGGGTACTGCTTGTAGTCGAGGAACTGCCTCACAACGCCCTCCTGACCGTTTACGGCCTCGTCGGCGAGCCCCGCGTACTCGGTTTCCGACAGCTCGTCGAACCATAGGTTTTCCTGCTCGATCGCGCCCAGGACCGAGGGGTACTTCTCCGGGATCGTGCCCCGGAACACCACCCACAGCAGCTCCTTGGCGATCTTGGCCGTGATCTTCCGCGTGTGCAGGTAGAAGAGTATATCGGCTAGCTGTTCGACGGGCACACGCTCGCATTGGCCGTCCTCCGTAAACCCGAGCTCCTCGGATGCCGCCTCGCTTCGTTCCGAGGTGAGACGGCCCAGTTCATGGAGGATCCAGTTGGCGGCGAGTTGGAAACAAGCCAGATTCTCAACCCGGTCCGATCCGAGCCGAGCAGCCAGTGCATCTACTACATTCCAGAAATACTCGACCCGCATGCCCCCGTCCAACGCCGTCAGTGACAGCGCGTCTTTCGGCGTGAGCTCGAACTCCTTGATCAGCACGTCAACCTCGACATCAGGCAGCTGGCCCATGCTCTCACGAAGGTGAGATACTAGGTCGTCACGGATCACTACGGGCGCCAGATCGGGGTCCGGCATGTATCTATAGTCGACCTCGCCCTCCTTGCCCCGCAGGCGACGGGTCTCGGTCGAGCCGATAGACCAGCCGCGCGTCTCACCTTTGATGGCTCCGCCGGCCTCCAGAACCGCGATCTGCCTGTCGCGCTCGGCGATTATGGCGTCCTCGACGGCCTTGAAACTGCTCAGATTCTTGATCTCGGTGCGCTGACCCAAGGGCGCCGACGGGTCGTCGCTGCGCCGCACCGACACGTTGACATCGGCCCGCAGGCCACCGGCCTCCATACCCGAAACGCATGAATCGACTGCGCTGAGCAGGATCTGGACCTTGCGGACTAATGCTGCCGCAGTTGCGGGATGGTGAATTTCGGGCAGAGTAATGATCTCAATTAGAGGGGCGCCGACGCGGTTGAAGTCGAGCCAGTACACCCCGCCAGGTTGCGCCAGGGTCTTGGCGGTGTCTTGCTCCATCTGAACTTGCTTGATACCTATAGTCACGCCGTCGCCATCTTCAGCGGCAATCCCGTCTCTTGCTTGCAGGGTGATGCTCCCATCTCGCGCGAAGGGCTCATAGTACTGCGTGATCTGGTATCCGGACGGCTGGTCCCAGTGGAAATAATGTTTCCTGTCGAACCTGCTCACGGGTTGGATCTGGCAGTTCAATGCTAAAGCCGCCCTCAGAGCTGGTATCAGGGTTTCCTTCTGGAAGATAGGCTGACTTCCGGGTATAGCTAGGTCGAAGAAAGCGACTCGAGTGTTCGGGTCGTCATTGAACGACGTGGTGGCGGCCGAGAAGAGCTTCTTTGCCGTGTTCAGCTGGGCATGGATCTCGATTCCCACGGTGAGCTCCCAACCGTCGACAGCCTGATTATTTACATTCTTCTTTTTCTTCTTCCCCGCTGCCTTTTGCTTCTTTGCCTCATCTTTCAACTGCTTCCGTAGAGGCACATGAACCTCGGGAGGAGCTGGTGCTGTCTCGGTGTGCAAGGCCCGAGCGGCGACCGGAGCTGATACTGAAAGATTTTGGCGCGTCAAGAATGGCAGGTTCCGGGGTCGTAGAGAGGGTCTCAGCTGCGGCGATCCTAAACAACCCTTGGTCGGCAATTGACCCTGGAGCAAGTATTTGCTTAAGGTGGAAGTGGTGAAGCGCGCCATGCTGTGGCTTTTCATTCCCCCCCTCTGAAGAGTTGCGGTTTCGAAATCTCCAGAGCACCGGGAGTTCCCACTCGAGGTACCCAGCAAGCGCACAGACCAGATCAGACCACCAAGGGCTGGAAGGCTGAAAGCTGAGCTAAGGAAGCAAGGGACCCCTTGACAGCCTATAATTAGCACTATCAACCCCACTGGAGGAAACCCCACCGGGGAGAGCTTTACCCAAGGCCTGACCTGACCTACGTCAAATCCCCCAGACTGCGCTGAAGGATCTAAAGTCCAACTAACATCCGTCACCTGCAGTCCCATCGCATCGACGTTTACATATCCATCTTTCAGTTAAAGGCGTCAATCCCGCAATGGGTTTATACCGATCCACTGAGCGGATACTGCATGCATATACTGCATACGATGATATGTCTTGCAGCTTCGGCATGTCATGCCATCCTATTGACCTTCACCTGTTCTTCTAGTGTTCTATCACATCATCGGAAGTTTCCCCATTGGTGCTTCCACACCTCCTTCTCGCCATAATGAAACACACCCCTTGTTCCCGGGATCGCCCCTCGGCTGAACATGATCCCTCCCTATCCTTCCCCGTTTTCCCTGTTTTACTGTCGAGTGGCTTAAGCTGTTGGCCCTTATCGCATTCCTCCCTCGTTCACGTCTCACCTCTTCTCTTATATTACGTGTGTACTATCTCCTGTGATGATATTCTTATAGTCTGTCTCTCTCGACCCGGCCTCTGTCTCATGCATTCATGCTTGCTGTTCATTTCTGCTCTTGTCCTTCATCTGTCCACGTAATCAATCGTTCTTGTACCGTCGTTATCAACCTCTACGCCTCAATCGCGCGCTATCTGTTGACCTCCAATCCACCCTTTATAGCCTGATGTAAATTACGTAGACAGATGTCCCACGTCAAGTTTGATCGTCTCATATATTTGTCTCACATATCTGTCTAAAATATACAAACAACTTTAACCCGAGTATTCTGCTCCAGGCCAGTTCTTCTGCTCCGGGCCCACAACCTCCCTTTCCATCTGCCACGGTACCAGCCGGCAAGTCGCAGGTGCCCAAGTTGATATAACCGGGATTCAGCGTCCAACATGGCCGACAGTGATCATATCAAGAATCAAACACGCCCTATACGGCGTGCTTCATTAAGGGAGAGCACCCTTCCGAAGCTACCGACGCACGCAGCACCTGTTAATATCATGTTGAACGGTGACCCCGGCTTCGTGGGTCCACGGAAGAAGGCACACAGAAGATCGCCTAGCGCCTTGAAAGATGCCGATGACGTCTTCTCATCCGACGCCGCCAGGCAGGCATTCGCCGACGAACCCCCCTTCCATCCGGCTGTCGCCTCGTCCCGGGATCTAGCTGGGAACATGGGCCTCCCCAACCCGCCATACGGCAGGGAGCGCCGCTCTTCTTCGTCGAATGTGATCATTTTAACTACAGCCTCCAAAGGGTCAGGGAGCTCGAGCGGAAGCGGGTCGACCGTAAGACAATCTTCATCTAGGCGGGACGACGCCACGAACCCGAGGAACAGACAGCGGAGGGCATCGGCGAAGAATCCTAATGCCCTCAATTTCCTGGACTCGGATTCCCTGGAATTAACCCCCGAGGTTATCCAGCAGTCCATCGAGACGGCCGCCCGTCGATCGCCAGTTCCTGCGCAGAGCACGTCGCCATCAGATCGGAGCACTTCTTCGACCTCGAGCGGTTATCGAGATAACGCATCTGATACCGTCCAGGATCGTGATACTGATCGGAGCACCAGCCCCGAGAGGAGCGTTAATGGTGATGATATGGGTTCTGTGCGCGCTCCCAATGCGCCGCGAATGGAGCCGGGAAAGCTGAGGAGACATAGCTATGGGGCTCCAGATATCCCGTATGCCGATGCGAGCCTGCCACATCTGTCGCCTAATGCGGCAACTCCTCGCGCGCCTAATCAAGGTCCCTTTACGTATCCGCCAAGGCCAGATAAGCTGCCTTTGACGGGTTATGGGCTGCTCGCCTCACAACTATCCACAGGCTGTTCAAACCGCGTTGGGCGAACGCTACGACCCATATACCGAAGATTCGAGGTGTTGAATCACCGGGTCTTACTCTATATCCAGGATGAGATCTGCGAACTCGAGGAGCAGCTTCACCAGCTGGACGCCGTCGACACCCAGGACCGCCGGCTGCAAAGCTGTATACTCCCCGCCTCGCGAAGGGCGGCGCAACAAGCTGGTAGCGAACTGCATTGGCGTCGTATGGATATCTTAGGCAAGATCGGCTTCAAGCTCGAGCAGTACAGTAAGGGCTCACTGACCCATATCTGACGTATATCGGTATAGTTCGTTAACATCATCGCACAGATAACGTCTTGTCGTCGTTCCGAAAGACCCAGTGCTTCCCGACGCCCTCTCCCGCCGACATACACGACTATCGCGGCTTCTTGGCGACGCACCGGCCTGTCGCAGAGGCGGAGACACACTTCCTCGATGCCACGGACGATCTCGTATGCGTAGACGACGGAGAAGACTCGGACGATTTCCCAGACGAGGACGACGCACCGGCGACGCCAATGCCCAGCGCACAGTACGATCTGAGGAGTGCGGGGCGTCCAGGGGCATCCGAACTGGGCTCGTCCCAGTCCCAAAATTTACGGCTCCAGAATGTCAGCGAGCAGTTCGTGGACGCCGGTCGCAGGTTGAACAATGAACATCCGATGCTCCTGCCCCTCTCGATTGGAGCGACTGGCGTCGTCATCCTGCCCGTCCTGACGTTCGCTGTCATACCCGGCTATCTCGGGCGCATGGCGGTTGTGGTACTGGTTGTTGTCGGCGCGTTAGCTGCGGTATTACAGGGGGATTTTGGGGCGCTGGGGAACACGAGGGATATATGCATAATCGCCGGATGCTACGGCGCGGTAATGGCCGTGCTTGCTGGGGTGATGGCATGAAGACGTTCCTTGATGTTATGAGGGTGGAGTAGCCTTGGCCTTTCTTAACATGACGCAGCCGTTTTGGATGATATCTGTGTACGTGTATGCTATGGGGGTGGCCTCGTGGGCTTCGGAATCTGGAACTTGGTGTTGGGATTGGCGCTGACATAAAGGATTGGTAGGGTATGACGCATGGGAAACAGGACCGGGAATCAGGGGTTCGAAGGTCACGGTACCTAGAGAACCACTGCGGGAATATCCGGTCAAGGAGCGAAGTCACGGCTTGGCGTTTATGGTTGCAAAAAGCGCTTCTACCGGTTTTGTGGCCTATTGACTTTTATGCTACGACTAGGTGGCTAGGCGGGGGGATGGAAAATTCGCAAGCGGTGCTATTATACAGCGAGCTTTATATGCTTCCAGTTTATAGGTGTCTCTAAGTAGGTATCCTTACGAATCCAGATCCATGAGCCGATAGTGGTAGAGACCCGCCCTCCGAGTATTCCTTGCGGCCTTCGGACAGCCGTACGACGGGCTGGGGAAGCAACCACCCGGATCGAGGGAAGGGGCATTAGATCCAGAACCGTGAACTTTCTTCTCCATCCCCCTTCCGCGCCTACGGTCGACGACAAACTTCTCGAAGGAAGCGGCATCGCTCTGTCTGAACCAAATGGTCAACTCGCTCCATGCGGAAAACACCGCCGTCGGTATCGCCCGCTACCCGTGCTTTTCCCGCATCCGGTAATATCCTAGCGAGCCCAAAAACGCCCCAGTCATGCAATGTAACATCCTAATGCAGTCGCGCATGAACGGCTGTCTACTCCGCGTCCCGTTGGCCAGGGAGTGAATCGGCTGGATTACTGAACTCTGTCTGGGCCGAGCTAACGTGAAGACATTTGTGCGTATGTTAGGGGTTGTGAACGTCGTCGATCATCTTTTTAAAACGCCTAATCATCCACCACACGCCATCCGCTTACACGCCAGATCCATCACACCTGCAGTGTGTTCCCTCGTCGTCATTCGCCAGTGTGCAAGGGGGCTTCCATTTTGTTAGGCCATCGCATTTGAGGAGAGCCAAACCAACGCCGCTCTCATGGACAAAATCTATCAACAGCCACTCATCCCACAGCAGACCTTCTCGTTCACGTGCCCTTCAGATATCCGGCCGAGATGGTATCTAGAAGCAGGCGAGAACGACATAAGGGCTTGCTATCCTGGCGCCTTTCCAAAGGCCAGCCTGGCGCCGTCTCAGCAACTGGGATAGCACCACTGGCAGATGAACTAGTGGTTCCTCAATTCTATCCGGCGACAAGCATAACGCCGTCGAGACGACTGCGGAGACGCGTTCAGCAAGCAAACATACAATTAGCACGGCCTCTTCCTAGTGTAGAACAGAGCGCAGCGAGGTTGTCGGCGGATGTCCCCGAACCATTCCCGAGCCTTTAGTCCCATGCTGTACAAAAGCTGTCGACAAAGCAAAGGAATGCAATCGAGCTATTTGTTCCCCAGCAGGGCGAGTCGACGGCAGACATTCTAGATCAGATCAAGGGCGAAGTGAAAATGTAGATGAACGCGCATGAAGGGAAGAAGTGGACAATACACTTCGCTGGCCGTACGATTATGCTGCAGGACAAGGTGCAAAAGCTTGTGACATGGCTGGAAAAGTTTAAGGCCATCGGGGATGTCGTTGCCAGCTACGACCCAGCTCACATGGCACTTCCATGGGCGGGAATCCGGTTTCTGATTCAGGTGAGTTGATAAGTCGGCCTGAGGCGTCGCGAATACCTTGACGGCTGACTCGATAAAGGCAACTGCGGCACAAGGCAAGCAGATGGAGGACCTTCTCGTAGGACTGGAAACGATAACCTACCTCGTCAACCGATTCCGAGTATATGAGGTTCTCTACCTCGGCACCGAACAACCACAGACCCAGGCGAAGGACAATCTCACACAGGCAGTTGTGGCAGTGTACACTGCCATCCTACGCTTCCTCGCCTCTGCCACCAATGGATATCAGAACGGCATCACTACCCAAGCACTCCAAGCCACCGTTAGTCCAGATGAGGTGTCTGATCTTTTGGCTGAGTGTTAAAAGCGGGCACTGCAAGCCAACATCGAAGCCGACCACTGCGAGCGAACTTGTAATCAAGTATTGCGAGCTGACTTAATTGAAGTCAAGAGCCCACTGGAAAACATACAGAAGGTTTCCAAAGGGAAGCTCACTGACTTATGGGACAGATCGGAATGGGTCGAGCGGATTCGCATACTTCAGTGGATGCCAACCATACCCTTCGAGGACATGCGCAATCAAGCCAAGGATGGACGAACGCACGACACCGGACTCTAGCTACTAGCCCATAAGCAGTTCAAGGAATGCGCGACTCGAGGGAGCTTCGGTGACATTATGGGTTCATGGACCTCGTAAGTTTTGGTCTTAATTTTCAAAATCCAGTATGCCTTAAGCTGACAGAAATATAGCCGCCGGATACGGAAAACCAGACTCATGTCAACGGTTGTAGACGATCTGCTAGCCGAGTTGGAAGATGATGAAGCTCTTGCATATTTTTACTGTGATCGCAACCAATCAGATCGCCGAGGTCCCGAACCTATTCTGCGGAGCTGCATACGACAGCTTTGCAACTTCGAGGAGGGACAATGGTGTTATTCACACTTCGCTAAGGCGCCTGTATCAAAAATATATAACTTCCGCTTTCGCCACACAAAGCATCAGCACGGAAGACGTCAAACGGGAATTGATCAGCCTCGCCAATACCTTTAAGATAACCACGATCGTGATCGACGCATTGGATGAATGCCATCTGGACGCTCGATCAAACCCGATTGAGGCTCTAGCCGAGATCGCCACCGAAAGCGCAAGACCCGTTAGGGTCTTGATGTCAGCCCGCCCGGATGGCGATCTCAGGTACTATATGAGCAGTGAGGCAAGTGTTGATCTGACTTTAGTGGATACCCGCGACGACATATCCAAGTTCGTCACAGAATCTGTTTATGGACGACCGAAGGATGCACCGAATCTTAGGTACTGGCGCGAACAGATAACAGACGAACTCAGGCAAGCGGTATGCGAAGTATTGATTGAGAACAGTCGAGGAATGTGTGTTCCCCCCTCTTATCCGTTGCACCTCTGTTGTGCTAAAATGCGTAAACCTTAGGTTCCAATGGGCGAAACTACAAATTGCACAGCTCCGCAAGCTACAGAGCGAACGAGACATTCGAAGACGACTTGGCCAGTTTCCTGAAAAGCTTCAGGACCTTTATCACGAGATACGGACCCAGATTCAAAGCCAGGAAGGAGACAAACCTATGATCGCTCGAAGGGCCTTCCAAATTTTGCTTTCTGCGTTTGCGCCAATGAGTCCTCCGGAACTGACCTTCGCGGTCTGTCAGGACCCCGACACGGACTATGTCCAGGATCCGTATGTAGATATAGATTACATCCTCGACTCTTGCCAGAATCTGCTACTGGTGGATCAACACGAAAACGCCTGCAGGCTATCGCATCTCTCAGTCTACGAGTACTTCCAAGCTCACGAGTTGGGGATCAGCTCTTCGCATTCTCTGATGGCCGAAGTGTGTCTACTTCTCGTCACGGACACGGATATAGGGGACTTCCCCGTGTCGGACATAAACCTATTAACTGGAGAAGTCGAAATAACCGACGTACTCGAGACTGCCCCGAGGGAACTGGCGGGTCCGACCTGGGATTGTACTCTTTCGTCCGTTATGCATACCTTCATTAGCCGCGCCATGCACAGGCCAGCTCTGAGGAGGATGGGCCCTGTAGTGGCCTAGGTATCCGCCTCACACGGTTCCTTGGCCCCAACTACGAGGGCTCGCCCGCATATGACGGATGGCTGTTGAAATTTCACTATTCGTGGGGATATTCTCTAGCGCCGCGCGGGTTCTCGTATAGACCAGCCGGCCACCCAAGATGGCGTTCTTCGAATTCAACGGCATTTTTCCCTGCTGGTGGGAACCGGGATATTCTGATGTCGACGAGCGTGACCCCGAAGGGAGGACGATGCTCATGTTAGCATGCTGGGGAGGCTCATTATCAGTGGTCGTATCCCCGCCGAAGGCCGGAGCAGACACAAACCCTGTTCACGACGCATTAGGAACCGCTCTGATACTAGCAGTCGACGCAAACAACTACGGCATTGCCAAGTTACTTCTCGAACGGGGCGCAGACCCAAATTTAGCCAGCAACTGCGGTTTCGATTCCCAAAGGGCGTTGAGTCTGGTCGTGACGCTCCGTAATAACTTTCCAATGGCCGAAGCCTTGATAAAGCATGGTGCCAGAATCAATAGCTTTTATCCGTCTCATGCCGTCAGAAGCGGAACGAGGAAATGGTAGCCTTGTTCCTGCAGCACGACGATCTCTTCGAGCCTGAATGCAGAAAGGATGAAGAGTGCTCAGCTTTGGGACGCGCACTTGGCACAGCGGTGGAGATAGCGGACGAAAGCATGGTGCGGCTTTTGGTTAAGGGGGGTAAGCGTCAACGCCGTGACGCAAGCAAGCGGCATATGCGGTCACCCGCTTACCGATGCAGCCATACGAGGAAAGACCGACATAGTGCGACTACTACTTGACCTGGGTGCCGACATACGACACACACCTTGCTGAGTTGATGTCTTGACAGCGACAGGGAGGTTCTCACACAACATGAAGGATTTACAAACTACAGCCAGTCAAAGCTCTATACTAAACTTCCTCCTTAAGCTAGGAGCGGACCCTTCGGCAAAGGAACCGCCGTTCGGTGACGCTCTAATGACGGCAGTGCACCTGGGCAATGAAGGGGCGGCGAGGGTGATCCTCGAGTCGGCGCCATCTTTGATAAAGATACAAGATGACCAAAGTCTCTTGCCAGTGGCTGTCCTCACACGCAACATTAAAATGGTTGAGCTTCTTCTCAACTATGGCGCGGACGTCAATGCACCAGGCGGGTTATGGAAATCTGGATGGATATATAAATGGACCTATTGATGGGAGGATAAATGGAAATATGGATGGACTACCCATGAGAAGTGGGGGAAACTAGGGAGTATGGTACTCCACTAGTCGAAGCCGCGAAATTGGGAGATATAGAGATTACAAAGCTTCTACTTGGCTGTGGCGCAGACACTGAGCGTGATAGCCAGGGTGTCAGCCGTCTGATCTCAGCCACACAGGCACTTGCAGTGGTTGTGGTTGCGCTCCTGCTTGCCCAGGGCGTACGGGTTAACGGCGGATGTGGCGAACTCAGGAAGAATCCCCTGATGTCTGTGGCCGAGGGTGCAAGGCAAGATGTTAGGTCTCTAGGGAAAGAAGAGGCAAGCCGGGCGATTGAGAGGGCGGTGAAAATAACATCGATGCTCATCGTCAATGGCGCAGATGTTAATGCTCCGGGGGGGGACATGGAAGTGCCCTGGCTGCGGCAGCGGCCAGCGGCAATATGGTCCTCGTCAAATTCCTCCTGGAACACGGTGCGCATATTCACATGCGCGATGGCGAAAAGGACGTCAATGCGCTCATTTCAGCCGTCGAAGGAAGCCGCGAATGCCGAGACGAGCGCTCCTATGAGCCTATAGTACAGTTGGTCCTTGAACGTGGTGCCGATGTAGATGTACTTGGGGGCGTGTATGGGAATGCCCTTGCGGCCGCAACGCAATGGACCTACGAGCAAGATCGCAGACGCATACGGAGGGGAACCCGGAATTGGAAGATGGGAAGTCTACGGGAGACGCCAGATAGTAAGGAGGATGTTGCTGCCGAGCAGGCCAGGGGCGCCATGTACCTGAAGAGAGGAAAAAGAATAGCGGAAATGCTTCGGGGCCATGGCGCGCGGATAGTGGATGCGTTTACGGTAGAAGGGGGTCCTCGGGAGAGGTGGACGTCATAGCTTGAAAAGGTTAATGTGAATTCTTGATATCTTTCTTCCGTTTGCTGTTGTCCAGACACTGTTGGTGGCTTCATGCTCCAGTGCCCTCTATCCGACCGACCGCCTCCGCCCCTCATGCCTATTAGCCCCCTGTAGGCTGCCTACCGAGAGTAGGAGAGACGCACGCAGATTCAGCCAACGCTTTCGTACCTGCCTATGTGCGAGGTAGCCACCCACTACTGAAATGGTTGCCTCATAATCCCCTTCCTGTGGTTAAACGGGTTTAGGCAGGTCGAATCGATTGGATTATTTATGTGCTTTTAACGACCGCGATCTTCGAAATCCTGACTGAGGAGCTTAGCCATAGTTTTATCATTCGACTGGCAATAGCTAAGACATTTGGTAATGGAAGTTTTCCGTTTTGGCCATGCAGATGCTTAAAGGGGCCAGGGGCAGATTTGTCAGATATAGGTTACATCATCGAGGTCAGGGGTTGCTTTTACTGGAGGTGTTGCAACCTCTATTCACCCATACTCAGTCCCCCTTTCTGGGCCCTCAGTCTTATTGGCTTATCATGACTTAAAAGCCTTAAAAACCAAGGGATAAAAGTTTGCAGTTATTTAAACTGCACCATTGGGATTTGCATCCAAGCTCCCAAAGGAAATGCATTGCTATTCGAAATAGGATTTGAATAGAATTTAGTAGCAGGGCATCACGTTAACAACTCCGCCACAACGCCCCGGTCTTGTATGTCTGCGAGGATTTTCCAGCTCCAAATAAAGCCAGTTCCGTGGTGTTAACGGATAAGGTAAGTAGAGAGGTGGCGGCACACACTCGGCAGCGACCAGGAACGAAGCCCCACAGCACAATCTCTTGCCTTATCCAAATATAATTATTGTACGTAATATACTACCCGCTATTGTCACAGTGTGAGAGATGTTTGGAGTGTAGGTGCTTTATTTGGCGGAATAAACGAACTTGCGGGAAAAGAAATCCCCCAGCGAGTCGTCGCCAGGTTCCTCGTGTGGCGAGTTACGCGACGCATCCCCCAGCGTCGCTCTCTGACAACTATGCCACCAGGATACCAGCCAGAACTCTTTTCTAACACGGCTTGGACTGGCCTATTGCCCTACTGAGAGTACCAAACAGGGCCAGGGCCCGGAAAAGGTCATGACCCCAGTTTCGGGTCCCCAAAGGTGGGCCGTTCTATGTAGCCCAGCTCGGCTCAGCGACAACTCCGCGACAGCTCAGCCTTCAAGCGGCGGGAGCTCATCTATTGAACTGGAATTGGTTTGATGGGCTTGAGTTTCGTGTTCGAGTATGCTGGTATGAGAACCTGATATCACACACTGGAGCATTTACAATTAAAGAAGTAGTTATTATCAGGTTGACCCGCAAAAGGTCCTAGCTAATATAATCAAGGTAATGATGCGTCCTTAAACACATGGAAATACAGCTGTAGCTGTGAGGATGCGATCCGAGGGTGGCTGTAACTAGACCCGCTTAGGGGTTAATCTATTTAAGCCAAGACTTAGCTATTGTTCAGCTGGCTAAGCCTTAGGCTTAACAGCTGACATAATTACCCGTCGACTCGATTCGCTGCATCCCGCGGCTGGCGTTCGGCTGGCTGGTGCCAAAGGATTGACGAGTCATGTTGATTACGCCTAACCGTTAGCTAAGGACGCGATCCCTGTTTATGGCAATCGTAGGTTGCCCTCTGTTAAAATCAGTCGATCATACTATGAAGAACCTGACCATCGCTGGCTGGTGACACCAAGCAACTGACTTGGTCAATAATTGGCGTATGGCAGTTGACGTGAACGGATCCATGCATGTTATACGTATAGTCGCGACGCTTACGCCCCGGGAAATACCATACCACGTCTATTAAGTCTTTGATAATGAGCGCTCATTCTCACCACTTGCCTTATCCTCGGAACCCAACTTTCCATCGTGTTGTGCCGCCGCGAATCCGGGTCTTTTCTACTCGGAAATAAGAGCTTGACAACATACAAAGGTACTTATGTTGGACACGAACCTAACATTCAGAGAGCTAAAAGCTCTTATATCGATTTCAAGTAGTAGCCTGGACTTTCTCTAGCCCCATATCACTGCCCATCTACCCCCGCTATCACCTCTCCCAGTCCTCAAGGTGACATATCACTTCCACATTACACGCACAACATCCCGTGACAGCCCACCTGACCGCGGACCTTCAAATAGATCCCGGCGGATTCTCCCGCTCGACACTCCCCTGTCCCTGGAGCCGGTCGCTCAGTCACTAACCAGGCGGTTTTGGGCCCGCAGACCGATCTAGGCCAGCGCTGCTCTTCTCTTCTCTTCTCTTTTCTGTCATGGTTGCATCCCTGCTTCGCTGCATTACCACATATCCTTGTCCTGCTGTCGTGCGCCCACCCCACACCCCGTGCAACGGTCCTGAAACCAGGGGCGGTTGCATCGAGATAGCCGAAGTGGCCCGGGTCATGGGGCTGGGTTAGGGGTCGAGGTTTAGAAAGGTCTAGACCCGGCTTTTATCATACGTAACTACCTGGGGAAGGTTCAGAGGAGTTAGGCGTAGGTATCAGAGGAAAGGAGTTGCGTTGCACGGGGGGTTTTAGCAGGTATGTGTTTTACGTGTGGTTCATGTGAATGAAGCTACACTGGAGAGGAGCTCGTGGCACGAGAGCTCTGTAGATAGCTGCGCTCGGACACCAGACGACCTGGTAATTACGTTGGTGATGAATCTCGTTACCGCACCGTGAGGCGGAAAATGCGTTCACCTCTCACTTGGTTTATTCGACGAGGTGGATATAGCTGCATGTCCCATGTAGCATAAGTAGCCTGCGAAACTTGTTGCGCGCGGGTTGGACTCTTGAAGGAATAGAGTAGTTGCTGTGATTAGATATTGTACCACGTCCTCGTCCTAGAAATCTCTCATTTTAGGACGTAGCCTTACATCCACATATATTCTGTGTATGCTATGTGATATGGGATTTCCGATATCGCATGAAACCTGAACAGCCCGCAGCATGCGCCGGAGCATGAAATTGAGGAAGTCCTTAACAGGCTACCCCACAACAGACGAAGCTTCGTCCCATTGTCCCCGAAAGCGCCTATTCCTCGAGAGGCGTGTGTTCCGGCAGCCCTTGACTCTTGAGAAAGTCAACGATGTCATCGACATCCTGACTGCCGTATATCCAATGACCGCCTGTCTCGAACTCCTTCCAGACGACGTCCATCCCATAGCCTCTGAGTATATCCCTCAGCTTCCGCCCCTGCTCTACGGGAACCACGTCGTCGTTAGCTGCGTGGCTTAGGAAAACGGGGGTGTCGCGGTATACGTCGACGTTCGCGGAGGCGCCTCCGGGTTGCAGCGCCAAGTTGCCACGACATGAGGAGACGGAGGCCGCGGGGAGGGCCATCCAGCTCGACAGGCCAATTAGCGCGCCCAGCCGGTTTTGGGTTTCCATCGGTTGGTCGTTCGACCCTCGGAGATTGAGTAACGCGTGGACGGCCGTTGCGAATCCTTGACAAAATCCCGCCAGTATGACTCGGCGCAAGCCTCCAACTGTAGCCGCCTCGCTCTTGATGAGTAGGATCAATTTGGCCGCGTTTTGTCTCAGACCTTCGAGCTGCAGATCTGGCCGTTCAGCCGGGTTCCGGAGGTCGCAGACGTCGAACCATTGAGTTATCTCTCGTTCGAGTTCGGCCGAGTAGCGTTTCTCCGACTGGGCGAAGACCCATCGGATGCTGGGGAATATATCTTGGAGGTGACGACCCTGCGAATTCTGGCCGTCGAGCAGATCCTCGCTGAGCCTTATCGCCGTCGAGTCGCGACCGTGCAGAAAGATTACCGTGTGCGTATGCCGATAGCTTTCGTGAGGCCGTATGCAATACAACTTCAGATCCATGTATGGTATGATGGGCCGCGGCGTGGATGTGGGATGTTCTCGTGCGGATACATGAGTTGCAAGCGCTCGTCGTGGGTGGGAGGATGTGGCGAAGGAGAGGTAAACGGTGGGAGACGGGAAGACCCAGTACCCCGCCGTTGTCCCCGAAATGTTGAGACCGCCGGTTCAGATATCATGCACGATAAGGCATAGCGGGGAGTTTAATGTTTTCCCCTTGGGATTTTAAAGAAGGGTCAGACAGCTTGAACCAGTCGGACATGTGAAAGGGACTTGTAGGTGCATAAAGGTGCCTGTTGGGGCTTAAGGTTCGACGGCGCAATGCACCCCAGGCGGCTGGCGAAAGTCTGTTTCGATAGTCGATTCACAATATACGGGCGACGCATGACTGTATACCGAAAAAGTAACAGAAGGCATCAGATTGGGTTTGCCCCTGGTCGTCTAAGCCATTGTACCACGTGTTTCAAATATGCAAACGTCGGTGTACAGCCAAGGCCTCGGGCCTATCACACAGCGAGAGGGATGTTTTGGTCACACGGGCCCGAAGGTGACAAGACAGCAGACTTTGTCCTATCCGGTGTCGGTCCACGTGGACAAGTTTTTGGCCTTATGGCCAACATTTCCAAACCTTCCGGATGAGAATGGGGTCTCGGAACAGATCGCAGAGATATCCTGGTTGGTCATCCCCGCTCTATCTGTTGTGATGGGATAGCTCGGTCTGGTTACTCATCGACGAGGCGAGAGCCCAGCCTTCTCTTTGGCGCAGGAAGTTTTCGACTCTTTCTTGCCTGTCCAGACTGGCGAGCTCGCCCTGGCGCTGACGCATGTTATGGCTGATAGCTTCGTGCTTCTGGTCACGCATCTCGACGAGGTGCATGGATTGGGTGCTGGCGCGCCGAGCCTGTCCCATGCTTCCAAAGATGGCAATGGCACACAGCACAGCGACGAAAAGCTCGTTAGACATGTATAGAGGGCTCTGTTTCCTCTTCTCGCCATTCCTCTCTTCGTACCAGCGTTCCCAGTCCTCCCAAGTCGCGTTCATGCTGGCGTTTCCCGGCTGTTTGCGCCACGCCCTGTCGGCTTCACGCATGTTATTCTCCATTCCGAGTTTACCGGCCCAACCGGCGCCGTAGAGATCGTACGCGCGCCGCTTAGCGGGGTCACACAGTATGTCGTTGGCCGCGATAACTAAGCGGTACCGCTCGAGCCGTACGGCATGAGATAGCTTGTCACCCGGAGCGTGACGATATCTATCCGGATGATATATCTTAACAAGGTGGTAGAATCTCGTCTTGCTGTAAGGGGCCCCTTTCTTCTGATCGAAGATCTCATACGGTGTAGGATGTGGCGACGAGGGCCAGTGATAATCGTGACGCCCAGAACCTTGGTGGTCTTTCCTTGGGTCGTCAGAGACAGTAGCATAAGAACGGCGACCCTGCAGGCCGTGATAGCACCCGGAGCCAGATAGTGAGTTATGGTGCCTGGAGCTGCAATTGATTCCGCCGCCAAGGGGTCGTTGCAAGGCCGAGCTACATGGTGACGTTACCCAAGCTGGTGCATATGAAATCAATGCAGGAAGACTTGACGGCGAACACACGGCAACGGGTAACAATTTTATAATCATTTTAGATACAATTAGAGGTTTCCAATGCCTGCGAAGTCCTCGGTGGAGGTGTCATGGCGATGCGGTCGGTTTGAGGGATGGGGGTAGGTAGAAGAGGAAGTCTGGTTGTGGCGGTTTATCAAGGTGTAAAGATGCTCATCATCGATCGATTGATTGATCAATGGGTCATTCGCTATCGGAGCTCAACCGTCATAATCCCCCGTCCCTTGCCGCGCCCCGCAGCCCCGCAGTGTTCCTCAGGGGACTCTGGCACAGTTAGCAATCCACTTACAAGCTCTAACGTTAAGTATTTAGGCACGCATTTGAAGGTCCTTCCCGGCCACGGAAGCGTGGGTTGCTGTTTTCTAAATGTACCGCAGCAACCTCCTCCGCCCCAAAAAGCCTAAAAGGCCCCAGGACTTACTTTCTAATGTCACCAGTTTTCTCACATTTCCCACATAGATTGCAGGTGCTACTGAGGTTTGGGAAAGGAGGCAATTCCTGCCGACGTGAAATAACCCGGCGCCGGCTCAAATATGACGGAGCTGGAACGAGGGAAGGTGGTCCGTGCCCGTACCCGTGCCCGCAGAAAAAGACGATAAAAGATAACACGGCCAGGGGGTTCGTGCGGGTCCAAGCCTCAAGGAGGAAAGTGTTGCCATTAATAAATAATCCTGGATTTTATGGATAAATCGGCGGCGGCAACTGCCCTTATCGAGCTTGGCGAACCGATTCCAAGCCCTGGAACCGACCATCTTTCTGCTTGGTTGCATACAGTCGCACTCCGACGTCAAAGGAACTTTTTTTTCTCCACCATCACATCAACCCACCGCATTGAAACGCTGACCACGACACCGCCCGAACAAGAACAAGAATAACACAAAACAACGCATCTTGTCTCTCTTCTTCGTCACCTTCCCCCGCCCTCGCCTGAATCTCATGAGCCGGAAACTACTCTATATTAGACCTCGACGATATCCAACACCGCTATTCGCACCAATACTACATTCTCACGAGACCCAATATCCATCTTCTGCATCGTCCATTGGAAGAACACACTCTCGCCTTAAGCGAACCCCCCCTCTCTGATCCGCATCAAACCGGGGCGCCATTCTTATTGTAGGTAACCATCACGACTTCCCTCCCACGCTCTCCTGCCTTCACTCCCTCCCCTCCCCTTCTGGCCTCTTACCCCTCGGTCTACATTGCCACCTCAAGCACTTCACTGTTACTCCACACTCACCTTCCCCACTCGGGCTACAGAGTCCTCGTCGACTGCTCGACTCACTGCCTCAAGAAGTCATCTGCAAGGCTCTGATCATCATTCTTCCCTGATCTTGACGAGATTAGCCGTACCTGAACTTGAGGTATGTATTCCAGATGGCATAGATTTCTGCTTCTCTCCATGTCTTCCATGCCCTCTTGTCCTCGAGATGGATGAGACGAAGCATACTGCTATCGACGTCGAGGTCCCTTGGCGCTCCTACTTATGGAGACCACTCGGACTTGCGTGTAGTCTGTCAAGTTGGACTCGTCCTTCCAGCATAGTCGCCCTTGTTTGCCCGAGGAATATCGCAGACTCGGGGAATCCAGTTGGTTGCTTTGAAACTGACGATTTGTCTTAGACCAGCGCGCTCGCCTGACGTTCGCCCGTGATTTTACGAAAGATTCCCATAACCGAGCCGCCTGCCCGCTACTTCTCTTCGAGGCATCGCCCGCGACCTGTAAAAATACGTGAAACGATTTTGCCTTGATTCCCAGTCCGCCAGACAAAAGGCAGTTGCACTTGTTGGCACGATCTCCGCACGAGGCTTATCCTGCGACCTTGAAAGCCACTCCCACAATCTGACTCGACAACTTGATAGCCTACTTCCTTAAACAACATGACGGATGCTTTAGCGGCGCAATTACGGGCCTCAACACTCAACGACGGGGCCCAAAACGAGGACTGGAAGAAGAACCTGAACATCCCCGCCCGTGATTCCAGGCACCAAACAGAAGTATGGCATCCTTCCGTCTTCCGACGAGGCCTCTCTTGTCATCTTTCTCTACAATAGACTGACATAACGTTTCGTAGGATGTCACCAACACTAAAGGCTTAGAATGGGAGGATTTCTCTATCAAGCGAGATTTGCTGATGGGTATTTTCGAAGCTGGTTATGAGAAGCCCTCTCCCATTCAAGAAGAAGCGATCCCCGTTGCCCTGACTGGCCGCGATATCCTGGCGAGGGCAAAGAACGGCACTGGCAAAACGGCAGCTTTCGTTGTACCGACCCTCGAGCGCATCAACCCGAAAGTCAACAAGATTCAAGCACTGATACTGGTCCCCACGCGAGAGTTAGCGATGCAGACGTCGCAAGTCTGCAAGATCCTCGGAAAGCACCTCGGCATCAACGTCATGGTCACGACAGGAGGCACTGGCCTTCGAGACGATATTGTCCGTCTGCAGGATCCAGTCCACATAGTGGTGGGCACCCCGGGACGTATCCTCGATCTGGCTGGCAAGAACGTCGCCGATCTCAGCGAATGTCCCATGTTCATCATGGACGAAGCTGACAAGCTCCTGTCAATCGAGTTCACCCCCGTCATCGAGCAGTTGCTGCAATTCCATCCCAAGGATCGACAAGTCATGCTGTTCTCTGCCACATTCCCCTTGTCTGTCAAGGACTTTTCCGATAAGAACATGGTCAAGCCCTACGAGATCAACCTGATGGACGAGCTTACCCTGCGCGGTATCACGCAGTACTACGCTTTCGTCGAGGAGAAGCAGAAGGTCCACTGCTTGAACACCCTCTTCTCCAAATTACAAATTAACCAATCCATCATCTTCTGCAATTCCACCAACCGCGTCGAGCTGCTGGCCAAGAAGATCACGGAGCTTGGATACTCGTGTTTCTACAGTCATGCCAAGATGGCGCAGCACGCACGAAACCGGGTCTTTCACGATTTCCGCAACGGTGTCTGCCGTAACCTGGTCTGCTCTGACCTCCTCACGCGTGGTATCGACATTCAGGCTGTAAACGTTGTTATCAACTTCGACTTCCCCAAGAATGCTGAGACGTATCTGCATCGTATTGGCCGATCCGGCCGATACGGCCACCTTGGTCTGGCTATTAACCTGATCAACTGGGACGACAGGTTCAACCTGTACAACATCGAAAAGGATCTTGGCACCGAGATCCAGCCTATCCCGGCTACAATTGACAAGGCCCTGTACGTCTACGAGAACCCCGAGAGCATCCCCCGGCCCGTCAACACGTACGGGCCAAAGCCTCTGGCTGCGCCGCCCAAGGATCAGCAGCAAAATGAGCAATCTCAACAACAACAACAACCTCCTCCTCAGCAGCAGCATGGCCAACAGCAGCCCATACCCGGGGCTACGCAACCGACAGGCCAGAACAACTTCCGTGGTCAGGGCCGCGGAAGTCAGTACAACGATTCTCAACCTCGCCAGTACCAGGGCAACCGTGGCGGATCCCGAGGTGGCCGCGGGCGAGGACGGGGTTACAACAATTATGGTGGACGCGGGGGTCGTGGCCAGAGCCAGACCGCCCAGCAAGCCTAATCCCACATAAAAGAACCGAACTAGCCACCATTCGTATGCTCCCTCTCTCTAGCGCATATGAATTTGAGTGGTCTTATCCTATTTTGCATTGTACATATTCTATCCTCTGGATTTTGTCTGCTGATTTGTAACATACCCATCACGACGTTTTCTCTTGTTCTTTGGTTTTCGAACCGCTTCTCGAGACAATCATAAGAGGACTCGGCATTTGAAGACTTGGGACTAGGTCCGTTATGGCTGGATGACATCGGAACGGTCAAAAATTGGCGTTGGGAGTTTTCACTTATAGGGAGTCGTGATCATCATGAGGTGAAACTGGGCGGTGCTGCCTACATTGGGAGGTCTGCTTTCGTCCGGAGTTTACCTAATGGTACGGTGGAAGGGAACCGAGGTAGCCGCTGATTGCTTCGAGTTATTGGCATGATATTGATCCCGAGGATCGACCTCGAGATCTATCTAGCTGGAGTCCTAGGGGAACTCTTGCGTGGGCAGGTATGTAATCGGCATCGGCCCCATTGCCTTACGACGTATGCAACAACGCACTGCATCGATACGACTGCAGGAGCAGCTGTGCATGACGTTACATGGACAACCTGGTTGTCACACCTTGCAACTCTTTACGATGACATGACAGCTTTGTACCACGGATATGGACAACCACGCATCCTGAAACAAACCACTCTGGAAGGATGCAACAGTCAAACGTCATGCCTGACATGAAAAATCAGAAAACCAGAATATCAGAAAACACACAAAAAAACTTTTTTTGAGGGGGACGCTGGATGGACTGGATGACTCCCTGACTAGTCATGCTCTTTTGCGGAGGAGCAGCAGGGCTAGTGAGTTAGATAGTGCCCTGAGCAATGTATGGTGGCTGTCGAAGCCATCATTTTCCCTTTCATCTGTCTACGTCCATCTCTGTTGCATTTTACGTGACATTTGTTAGATGTGCCTCGGAACTGTCACATGATCCTTTTAATAATATCGCATGCAGCTATTGTCACAACTAGTGCAGGTCAACAATGAATGTGAGCCCTCGAAATACAAGATGCTGCACACGGGAGTCCCATAGGGGCCCATCACAGCATCTAGAGAATCTCAGGGCAGTGCTCCCGCTCCAGAGGAGCTGGAGGCTTTTGTCAATCTCCGGATGGAATGAGAGCCAGATGACATGGAAAAAGATGGTCGAAAAAGCCCAATTTAAAATCCGGTGCCTGAAGTTCTATATGATTATGGAAGTATGCGGTAACGTTCGGCCACCGGACTAGCGAGATCGAAAGCCAGACCTACCTCTGTATGTATCAGGCAGACGGGCGGGGGGGCCGGACCGACAGACAGATGAGTGGCCGTTATGTACGAATCAGAAGAGGATTCTCGGTTACCTATCATACCATTCTAACAGGCCTCGACACTTGCCATCTTGGTTTCGTTGCCAGCGCCAGCGTTGCTAAGCTGGGTGGGTTCGCTTCGGAACGACACGAACGCTTTCCACGAAGATTTTCTTCCTTAAATTCATCAACGCGAAAAATAGATGCCTACAGACGCTCGGGCCATCACGTGGTCTTACAGGGGTTATCGGGCGCCGGAGGAACGTTACGCCTATTTTGACGTCGGGCGGCGCTAGCGTCTGGTGCGTTGGCGCTCTCGATGGTTCGGGAGGTGGGGGGGTGTAACGGCCGGTGTACACTCTGCGTGCGTCTCATTGGTCAAAGTCTGTTTGTTGGTGATGGCCTCACCTCTCGCCTTGCTGGTATGTCTCAGGTTCTTCGTCTTACCTGTAAGTCCCCTACCGGCCAGCGTCTGGAAGGAATTAATCACTATTTGAGACATTTTCGTCCCCAGTCCGCTAGGGATGGACTGGCCGTTCTTAGGACTAGGACCAGTGAGTAGACGGATGTTATAGTGTGCATTTACTCAATGGAACTCCTGAAGCCCTAAGAGAGGGGTTGAGCCTGTGGATACTGGAACCAACCTTCTTTAAGCTCGAAAGCCCGGAGATAACTCGATGGGATCACATATTACTTCACAGTTCGTAGATCTTGAACATTCAGGCTTATGGGTCGTTTCTTCCCGCAAAACTAGCCTCCACTGCTGGTGATACACGGGTAACGGTAAAGTACGAAATATCACCTTTGTGAGATTTGCTTGACCAAAGTGTCATATTTAACCTTGTGTACGAGGCACCTAACCAGGGTGGGGTGGGTTGGGATGAGTAGAAATCCAGCAACCATCAGACTACTTATCATAATCTCACAAGATGCCATACGGCATTGATATCACGGACATCACTCCGCTTCTGCTGTCTTGCAAATATGGACGAAATCGTCAAAATTAATCTCTGAGGACACGGCCTTTTGCTTCGCTAGCATCGTGATATCCCTGTGCCAGGTACCATGCAGTTACCAGGGGCTACAGAAATCCCGATGACTGCATGTATGGTCCTTGAAGAATGAAAAACATTTGCCATCATACATTCTTATTCGACAAAAAGCTATCCCCGTCCCCATATCATAAAATTTGTTATGACATCGAACCCTCGATGCCAGACATGCAATTGTCTTCTAGGGCATTAAGCCACTTCACTAAGCGCAAAACCCAGTGATACATATTCCTGTCAGGTTCTCAAGGCCTCCCCCTCCCTCGAGGCTGGCACTAGTCAATTCAGATTCAGCCTCCGCCTGCCACCTCCTACTCCCGGACCACAGACTACTGTCCCGGGAATCCAGCCCGCAGGTTGTCGTACTTCGTATGAGGGTAATCCACACAATTCCGCTTCTGATCCAGCGCGCGCCGCCCACCCAGGACACCGACGACGTTGCCGATCAGACTACTCCCACTGCCCTCTTCGCGATCGGCGCTGCTCTCCCACCACATGGCGCCGCCGAGCCCGCGGTCGCGCACGAACCGCGCCTTGGTGCGCGCCATCTCGACGGTGTCGTAGCTGACCATGGTGCGGGTGGCCGGGTTATAGCACCAGCTGGCGCCGACACGGCTGTCGAGGCGCTCCTGGGCGCCCGGCAGCGGGAGCCGCTTGTAGTCGTGGACGCCGTTCTCCCAGGTGCCCTCGCCGACGCCGCCCGTGTAGGGCTTCCCGGGCCCGTCGGTGCCCACGAAGGCACGCCCGTAGAGCGGCATGCCGAGGACGAGCTTCTGCGGGTTCACGCCTCGGGAGAGGTAGAAGTCGAGGGCCGCCGTGGTACTGAAGGGCGTCGAGGCCGGGTTATCGCCGCTCGGGTACAGGTTCGCCTGGTGGCCCGCCGCGGCGTCCCAGGACCCCGCGTAGTCGTACGCCATGAGGTTCCAAAAGTCGAGAACGCGGTCCATGCCGGGTATGTCGAGCTGCATGTAGTTCTTCGCACCGGCCGGGCACGCGACGCTGAGCTCGAAATGGTACGGCCGTGGGAGGGTCCGGGCATATTCATCCATGGCCTCGCGCACAGCCCGCAGAAGCGCCACCCAGTCGGCCGCCTCCTGCGCGTTCTGCGGGTACTCCCAGTCGACGTCGATGCCGTCGAAGCCGAGGTTCTTGATGAGGTCGACGCAGGTGCGCGCGAAGTTCGCCCGCCCCTGCGGCGTCGACGCCGGCTGCCGAAAGTTGGAGCTGTAGGTCCAGCCGCCGACCGACAGCAGCACCTTGAGGTTGCGGTTGCGGCGCTTGAGCAGGTTGAGCTGCTTGAGGCAGCCGTAGAGGTTCGTGCCGACGTCGTTCCAGCTGTCCCCGCTGTCCGCCCAGTGGATGTCCGTGTCGGCCCACGTATCCGTCAGGTACACCTCGCCCGAGTCAGGCCGCACGTTGGCGAAGGCGTACAGCACGTGCGTCAGCTTCTCCGCCGGCAGGTCCTGCGGTCGGTGCTTCCGTCCGTAGATGGCCCAGTTAACGAAGTAGGCTACCGTGCGGTAGCCGTTCTCGGGTCCGCCGCCCATGGTGGTGGTGTTGGCGGGCGAGTTGATTGGTATGGACGTGGTGGTGGCGGTGCTGGTGTTAGTGTTACCAGTACTGGAAGTGGTGGAGGAGAAGAGTGACGAGCGTAATGTGGGATAGTAGTTGCTGGTGATGGAGAAGAAGGTGGCTAGAAAGAATATAAGAGAGATGAGGTAAAGAAGGATGGTTCTTCGGGAGGGCATGTGGGGAGACTGAATTGACACAGTTAATGTATTACGAGCGCACTTATAATCTGAGTTGGCGTTGCTTGCTACGTGTCTTGCGCGTCCCCCGCCTCACGCTCAGCTGTGTAGCTTTATTCCTTGAATCACTGACCTGTCATGTCTGGTTCGTTCAGGTTGCGTAGCGTCGGTAGGGCGGCTATGGTGAGGCAATGCTGCGGCTGGTTGGCACTTCAATTTGTCATTGGAGTCCTCTTGAATTTAGTGGAGATCAATTCATGTATATTCCGATTGCGTACTAGCCCAGTTCCATAAGTTATCATGTGTGAGACTCAATAGGTTCCCCCCATTTAATTGATAGGCTTCCCCTCTCTTGGTTCTTAATGTGGCAACTGTAAACAAAGAAGAGGATGATGTCAGTTGCATCATTCTGGCGAGCGCTGGCGTCTATCAATGGTGGATGACGTGGCTAGTGCAAGGCTTGGCCCACGTAAGCCACCCCCTATCATGTCGGCCACTCTATGGATCTCAACCGATCCATGAAAATCATATGCAGAACTGATGTTCTACATCTCGTATAATATATCAGGTTTTCGAGAGTGGCTTCGTTCATTGAACTGACTCAAATTTTCAGTGGCCGCACGAGTTATACACGATTGTAAGTATTGCTATGGTCTAATTAGCAGTGGGAAAGAGTTGCAATCCGAGGGTTCTGCGTCTTGGCAGTTGGAGGTTCTGTCGGATTGAAAGTCCTCCGGGGAACCGTACCATAGCGGATTCCCCTCGTCATCACGACACTACTCTCCTACCCCGGCGTGACTTTTACCTCTGTCACAGAAAATTTGATGCTATATTGAGTGCTCTGACTCGAAGGGAGGGAAGAATCTCCTCAAGCCACTTGGGCTGATCGATCCGTTTATATACGCCATGGTGGAGCCATTGCGTGGCTCTCCAGCGGAGCTCCTAGGAGTCTGATTGGGACCCAATAGACTCCCATTTTGACTGTGACAACCTCCAAGATACTGATCGAAGATATGGTAAACTGGATCCAATCACGAATGCGAGAATCATTCGACTCTCCTCGCGAGATTATCCATTCCTGTACTCGCGACAACAACCTTGGAAAACTGCATCACCTTTAACAACTCTGATGCGGCCCATCTCGCATATCAAAACCACGTTGAGGGGAGGCACCTTTGCACGTCGCTGTATGGTGCAATAGCCTAGCAGCGGTAGGCGCTCTTCTCAACGCCGGTGCTGATCCTCACCTCGAGGATGACGAGTCCTTTCCGTCTTTTACGCCGGCTGCGAAGCATGGCCACAGGGAGATTTTAGATTGCTCTGGGCCCGTTTGAATCTTGCCTATCAAAGGTCTCCACACGGTCATGTTACCCTCTTGAACGATCTCTTAGACTGGTGGCATGAGTGGTCTACCCATGTGCAAGAACAGGCACTGCTCTGGGCTGCGGGAAGATGGTGAGTCCACGGAGTAGGCTTGCTTCTAGAGCGGCTTACATTTCCTCGGCAGGTCCTTCTCGAAGCACTGCATAAAGAGGGTTGTTTCAAATTCAGGTTGTTCGAAGAGGAGAGATCTGGAGTTCGATATGACGGGGTTGATTACTTCGACCAACAATGCCTGGTCGCGAGGCTCGTTGATGCTCAAGCAGATCAAAATGGCCTCCTCCGTAACCTTTCTCCTATACGAGGAGCTTCGCACGCGAGTGACCTCGCCGGGGGCTAATGGTGCTACTCGAAAATGGGGCAGATCCCAACACGAAGAACCGCAGGGGCAATCCGTATTGCACGATATGAGCTGCCCAATCCCAATACGCCAGCAGAGCAGAGCGACTCGACTTCACGAGTCTGGCATTCGGCTGCTGCTTGAAATGCGGGCTCCGTTACCTTGCAGGACGTATCAGGGGAGACTCCCCTTCACGGTGCTGCGTTCGGAACAGATCTCCGTATCTTTCTGTTATAACTATGCTCCTGTCCATATCAAGATAAGGAGCCGATACTAAGGTTAAAAGCCTATATGGTGAAACTACTTGAATATGCTGCCGCCGGGGAGAAGGCAGATGTCACCGAGTGTCTCCTTTCCCGTGAGCTGGACGCTAACGCCGTTAGTGCTACTGGGCGGACTCCTCTCCTATGCGCTCGCGCCTACGACCATAGATCCTCTGGGTATTGCGTTACGGAAGAGAGAAACGGACGCTTTGAGAGCCGCTTGACTCCTACTTTCTCATGGTGCCAACCCTCACATTACCACCGCCAAGGGCTGGGCGCCATTGCATCGCTTGGGCGCCTATTTCAACACTTACGAAGACAGCGAAGCGGCTCAACTATCCAGAGAGTTGCTCTCGAGGGGTCTCTGACGTGGAAGCGCGAGCCATGGTATTAACCCGTGATTGGAGGTCTAGGGTGGGCCCTGCTATCCAGTCTGAGCTCTTTGGCAGCATGTCCTGGGGATTTCGTCTTCATGAGACCATTCAACGTGTTGCTGAGAAAATTGGGCACCCTCAAACGTGATCTGGCGCCGCTCCAGTGGGCAGCTGAACACGGTGCGGTGGACGCGGCAAAGGTCCTGTTGGCGGATGGTGCTGATCCATCTGCAAGAGACGAAGCTGAGACTACTCCAGCTAGGGCCGCGCTGGGATCAGAATTTCTTCGGTCCAATCAGGAGGTGAGGGACGCGTTGTTTCAATGCATAACTGGCTTTGGCGGTGATGCGGGTGCCCGGGGGGCCTAGAAGAGGGGATTGAACTGGGATAGCACACGCCTCTATGCGGTAATACTGTCTAATAAGTCGGTTCTCCGCTAAACCCGTGGTGGGGCCTACAATTTGGGCCAGGCGGTAATCCATGAATATAAGAGCTTCACTCAGATGATATGCCCAGCAAAGAATGAAATCGTATTCGCACATTAACGGAACCTATATATAGCAGCAAGGCGTTGTATGTCAGCGTAGCTGGTGCGGTCAGTAAAGCCATAATCAACAAGCAGGCTTATATATATGTGTGGTTAAATGCATAGGGGCTCTACTATTGTAGCATAAGGTATAGGCTGGTATAATCGTTAATTTAAGTCGCCTACTAAACCAGCAAGATGGGACTCAGATTTGGGAATTTAAAAGACAGAGGATACATCACCGCTCTTAAAGCAGCAGAAACTGAGATAGCTTAAGAGTGGCTGATCATATATAATTCTGTATTAAGCGAGGCCTAAGTTTCTTACATAAGGACTGATATATTCCGAATTGCATCTCGTAGATAGTTGTTAACGTCAACACTTAATTATATTACATATACAGACCAGCCATTAGATAAACTATATGAAAAGCTTTGGTCAATTATGGAACGGATGGCTGAGATGATCATAAGCTTCTTCTCTCTTTTCAGGCTCCGCATGGCATATCTCGTTAGCTTTGAAAGTGCTATAGTCGTTCACATTTATATTGAGGATTCCTAGTTGGATGTACGAAACTGTGCTGGCGGTTTTCCTTCTAAGGCTCTTATGCTTTACTACTCTAGATTACTAATATTCCTTCCGCCTAGGTACCTGTTCTGACTTTTGCTTCCCATTTGATCACCAACTACCCAGCTTCTCACCTACCACCCAGCTGGTCAGATATAGTCCACCCTATAGCATGGAAGTACTGCAGCTAAGAACATACTGCCACGTTTCATACACTACCAGCTGCTAGGAAGTGATTGGAATCGGTTCGGAGTTTCGGTGATGGCGATGGACCCAACCACTCATCAATATGTACGACGGTTTACATGTCAAGAACCTCAAACCCTACCTCCAGAACCCGACAACAGAGGCTGTACGCAACAAGCGACGACCGCTCTCCGGAACATGAAAACAGAGGCTGTATGGAACTAGGTGACGACCGCTCCCGACAATTGGGACGAGGTTTATGAAGAGACGGTCGACCCAGGACCGTCAGAACTGACTGGCAAGGTATGTCTATCTAACAATCTTTTTCTCTGTTACCTGATACCAATGTACCTAGTTCGAATTTACAGCCAGACTACTCCCGTCGATGCCGAGAACCTCGCCCGCGATGTCTTGTCTTCTCGGGCGGGCCAACGCTTCGTGCTGCGGAGCGAGGGTTACTCCGGGGAGAAATAGCTCAGCACGCATGCACCAGGAAGATAGATGATGGATGCGAGATTTGTAGCCGAACTACTGCTCGACGCGGGTTGCCGGGATCGTGCTACGCGCCAGAGCCATCGATGATGGCGGCTCTGCTCCGTATTTTACGAGGTCATCGTGCTCGTGGAAAACACGCCAGTGGCGACCATGGTGGTGATGGTGCTGATGGCGTTGGGAATGAGGACGGAAAGGGTAGCGGTGGCGCTCAGGACGTCAAAACCAGGACCGCATAGGAGAATCGCACAACGGAGAATGACTTGGTCGAAGGATATACCACAGCAGAAGGAGCACCGTAAACCACAGGGGTCTATTTGAACCCTCCATGCCAAAATTACTATGTAAGGGGTCACGGTTTCCAGTCGCTGACCAGTGCGAAGTTGAAGCATGAATGCGATCCATGTTCAGAAAGCCGCATCTCAAGCCCACCCCTAAACAGGAGCAGAATAAGTACCGCACTTCACACAGCCATCCATTAACCAGTTCCAATCCGTTATTTACAGCAAACGGTACGATGCCCAAACGCCACATTTATGCCACTTTCTTCTCGTCTCGTCCTCGTCTCATAAAGATAGAAGGCAGAGTCGCCCTCCAAGCCATCTGCAAAAATGTCCTTAATTACCCTCGCTACCGAACTCCTTGGTCCACTCTTCGTTCCGCTTCAGATCCACCTCCGACACCGTAGGCCTTGAGGACTTGATGGCCTTGACGAAGTCCTTGAAGTCGACGAGGGGCTCGAGGAGCGCCTCTCCGTTGATGTCGTCCCATGTCATCTCCTTGGCTCCGGGGTCCCCCGGGGAGCAGGGGGTGAGCTTCGTTTTTCCGTCTACAACCACCTGAAGGACGAAGAATTAACAACAAGTATGGTAGAATGCATGTGATACCGTACCTCTTTGAAATGCGTGGCTTGTTGAATCTTCCGTACGGGCTGCATCAGAGCGTCCTGCACGACGATGCTGATATCACTTCCCGAGTATCCCTCCGACAACTTGGCGAGTTCGCGATAATCTTCAGGTTTTAACGTTGTCGGGGTCTCTCCGACGGCAATCTTGAACATGGTCGTCCGTGCGGCGAAGTCAGGTAGACTGATGTGCACTCTCCTTTGAAAACGTCGTCGGATAGCTGTGTCCAGTTGCCAGGGGATATTCGTCGCGCCCAACACCAGCACGCCGGTGGAATCCTTGCCCACACCGTCCATTTGTATCAGCATCTCAGTCTTGATTCTCCGTGAGGCCTCCGACTCCCCTTCGCCTCGGGGACCGCACAAGGCGTCTACCTCGTCGATGAAGATGATGGAGGGTTTATTCTCGCGTGCCATGGCGAATAATTGCTTGACTAATCTGTTGGTTTGGATTCTAATGTTAGCCCTACCGGCCGACCCACGCGGCAGGTAGAGAAGACTTACCTTTCACTCTCACCCATCCACTTGCTGACCAAGTCACTACTGCTCACGCTGAAGAACGTGCTCTTTGCCTCGGTAGCCACCGCCTTTGCCAAATAACTCTTACCCGTACCGGGAGGACCGTACATCAGGATTCCCTTCCACGGCTGGCGCTTCCCCTGGAAGAGGTGAGGGAACTTGATAGGCAGCAGCACGGCCTCCTTCAAGGCCTCCTTGGCGCCCTCGAGGCCGGCGACGTCGTCCCACTTGACGTTGGGGCGGTCCTGCAGGATGGCGCCGGCGAGGGCGTTCCGCAGCTTCTTGCTGTCCTCGTCGATCTCGGCCCCGTCCTCCCCGTTCTGCTTGCCCTTAGCGGTGCCGCCGGTGGAGGTACCGTTAGCGCCGACCATGCCGGGCTTCTTCCGCTTGGCGTCGGCGTCGGCGAGGTGGGCTTTGAGCTTCTCGGCGCGGTCCATGTACTCGGCCGTCTTCTGGCGGATCAGCTGCTTGTGCTGCTCGTTCTTCTGCCACTTGATGGCCAGCATGAATAGCTCCAGCGCCTGGTAGTACAACTGGTATGCCTTCTCGTACTGGTTGGCGTTGTCGGCGTCGATGGCCTCGCGCACCTGCTTGATGGCCCGCTGCAGGAAATCGTCCTCCCGATCCATCTTGGCGGTTTCGTTTCGGGTTTCGGTTCCGGTTTTGTTTTGTTTTTATGTTCGGGTTTCTGGTCCGTGTGTCACTAGTGAAAGGTTCGATCAAAGCAATGTATTCTTAATCACAGCGACATAAATGCGCTGATAATCTGGCTTTAATGGGGAGCGGGACAGAAGATGGTGGAGGGCTCGAGGGCGTGGCAGGGCGTGGAAGAGCGAGGGTGAATCAACAAGAAAAAAAGAAAGTGAAGGTTGTGATGGTGATGATGGGCTCATGGCCAAGGGAAAGTCTTGGCCCCCCGATGAGTTGGTCGCCTTGGGTAATGAGATGCCAATCAATTTACTGCATGTCTTTAAAGACAAGACAGGGAGACATTTTAGGGGATACGCGCTAGTAAACATCTTATCGTTAGCGGGGTATCGTATTGCATTATCGATTAGCGTCTTTACGATAAGGTACATAGGTACGTAAGTAAGTAACTGCCGGCTACCTTTCACACCAGCCATAATACATCTTCGACTCGCTTCAGCCACAGAAACTATTTCCTGATGAGAATAGCGAAGCTGTCACCTGATTGATCCTTGCCATTGGGATCAAGATACGCCAGACCCCCAGACACAGAGTCATCGCAGCCCTTACAGCCGCTGCACCTATTTACCCAGAAAATCGCTGGTGAGAAGACGGCCGGTCATGGCAGAGATCCAGGCGAAGCTTCAGGCTCTTTCGGAAGAGTACCAGAAGCTACAGCAAGAGGTCCAAGCTGCGGTCCAGTCACGACAAAAGCTTGAGGCACAAAGACAGGAGAATCTGGGGGTGCAAAAAGTCTGTTGTTATGAATAGACACCAACTGTCCATGCTCTAACAGGTCTCAATACTGACGTGGAGCAGGAGTTCAAGCGGATGAAGGATGGGGAGAACATATACAAGCTGGTCGGCCCGGTACTCCTGAAGCAGGAGAAGGTGGAGGCGGAGGGCACGGTGAATGGACGACTGGAGTTCATCGGCAAGGAGATGTAAGGCAACTAACTCCCTTCCACATGCTTACTAGCGGACATGACAACAACTAACATGAATACCCCGGTGAAAAGCGAGAGGACAGAGAAGCAGATCAAGGAGATTCAAGACAAGATTGAGAGTAAGAAGGGCGACATCATTCAGGCACAAGCCGGGCTACAAGCAGCAGCGGGTGGGGCTCCGGGGCAAGTGGCAGCAAAGGGTTAAGTAGAACTAAATTGTTTCATGAAGAGCTATGAAGTCAATGCGAAGAATGCTGGAGATAGTTTTTGTGATGTCGATGGTATGTGCGCTACGACAGTGGTGACCACGTAACAGCATGAAATGACCTGATCCATAAACTCGTTAGCATTCTATCGCATCTGGATAACGGATATGTAGAAGCACCTACCGCGGTTGTAGAGATTCGGAACTAGGATTCGCCAACTTGAAAGGGGGTAATTAGATATAGTAAGGATCAAGATGCGCAAAGCCACAGATGACGTTGGGTAGATTAAATACAGACTGTACGTAAATAGACTTATTTATTACCCCGCCATGTGGCTTACTGTAGGCGGGGCAATACCCCCCAACCTTGGTACTAGTAATTACACAAGCACCTTGCTTAACTTACATTGCATTGCTTTGATGGGAAGACCAGGGCCACATCCGATTACCTACGTAATAATTCTAGGCGGCGACCTTTCACTTACATTCTACCATCATCATCATCATCTTCGCCGTCTTATTCTTCTATATCCGGTGACCACGCAGGCTTTCTTTCACGCACAAAGAAAGGCGCACATTCGAAATTAGCTTACCTCCTACAAGTACTGATATGCAAATCGACAGAGATGATGAGCATTCCTTGACGATTCTGGTAATTTCGTCGCTTGTCGCATTGGTTCACAGGTACAGGTACAGGGGCAGGAAGAGATGGATTCCACCACAGGCCTCCCCAACCGCCCTCTGACAGTCAAGGAGATATCCGACCGAGCTCAGGCCTTTGAATTAAACACCAATATACCCCTCAAAGCCTGGCTACGGACAGCCCATACGTTAAATAATGAGGTAAGTGTGACTGCCATGCAGTACTTCCTACTCGTCGCGAGGTCGTGTCCCTGTACTCAACATCTTCCGAAATCCAGGGCGATATCTACCTGCGCGAGCGTAATTTCGCCCAGGCCTATCTGCTATACTTCCGGTACTCTGTGTTGCTAGCAGAACGCCTTCGAAAGCACCCGGAATTCAAGACCCCAGAAGGTAGGAAGGCTGCCAGGGTCCCTCTTCAGAACCTCCAATCCGTTCTCTCCAACCTCGAGAAGATCAAGCCCTTCATAGAGCGAGACTACAGAAAATGGGAGGTGGATGAGGAGAGGAGAAAAGAGCAGCGAGGCCAGCGATCTACCGAACGGACCGATCCGAGACCTCTACCCCCGTACGAGCAGCACGCATCCAGAGATCCCGCCCTCGTTTCTAGAACCACGCTCCTCGATGCCAGCGAAAACCAGGAACTTGCTGTCGACCTTGCCCAGAAGGAAATACGCCGCAGGGATGCAGACAAGAGAGCTACAAGACAAGCCGGGATATCGGCTGAGGAAGAACAGACGCGACGAATTGCAGGCTTCTGGGATGACTGGACAGCAGACCTGGCAGAAGCACAAGCAGATGATGAAGAGACTTTTCGAAGGCAGATGGAGTCGACAAGGAGGAGACTCGACCACAGCGATGACTACCGACCAAATGAAGTCCATGTCAGAGAGGACCATAGACCCTCTACGGCGCCTATAGATGGCAGGAGTCGAAGCTATCACTACCCTTCAATATCGAAGTCTCAGCCAGTACGGTACGATCCTCAAATACCAAGCGAGCGGACAGACCCGTCATCGCACCCACCGCGGCCACCAAAGGAATTTCTACACCAGCCGTATGAAGCCAAATCCAGTCGTCATCACACGCCATTACCCCCAGAGCTCCCGGCGAAGGAGCAGATTTGGCCCGACAGAGCATCTTTGACCCCAGAACCTTCACGTGATCTCCCCAAGCTACCCCCTAAAGTCCGTGAGAGCCCCTCGGTGCCAGCCAAGGAGAAACAGCAGCGCGTGACCTTCAAGCCCGCGGCATATCTAGAGAACGGTGACCCGCTACGATCTGTATTCTTACCAGCGGCCTTGCGGCAGCAATTCTTGAAGATTGCAGCGGATAACACGCGACGCGGCCTTGAGATGTGCGGGATGTTGTGTGGCACGGCAGTTAATAACGCTCTGTTCATCAGCAAACTGGTCATCCCTGAGCAGATTTGCACCTCGGACACATGTGAGACGGAGAACGAGACCTCCTTTCTGGACTACTGCATCGAGAACGACCTGTTGATCCTCGGTTGGATCCACACCCACCCCACCCAGACCTGCTTCATGAGTTCTCGGGACCTCCACACCCAAGCCTCATACCAGATCATGCTAAAGGAGAGCATCGCTATCGTCTGTGCCCCCAGGTTCGAGCCATCGTAAGTCTAAATATCCCATCCCTCATTTTGGCAGTCGATAATTGGCGGGTGCTGTTGACCTCTGTATGATATTCTAACCGAGCTCCCAGGTATGGCATCTTCCGCCTGACGAACCCTCCTGGGTTGAACCATGTCTTGCAATGCACCCAGCAAGCCACCTTCCACCAGCACTCCATAGACAACCTCTACACGGCAGCCGGGAAGCCGCCGGGCCACGTGCACGAGACCGAAAAGCTGGCCTTCGAGGTGCAGGATCTGCGGCCCGGGTTTCAGAATAGTAACAGCACCAAGAGCAACAGCATCGTCCCGCGCAAGAACTTTTAGAGCATGATATCTGGATGGACGGGCTGGTGCACCGGCGAGGACGCCTGTACCGGCGTGATGGCGTGTTTACGCGTTCATCCTGGTAGGGAGGACGAAGAACTTGGAGGCTATGGCTACGGATGTGAGTTACCGCCCAGTCGGCCTTCGGTAAGGAGGGTGACGGCGAGCGCCTGTCGCGCGGAGAGCAAGTTTAGTTAATGAGAATGTTGGTGGCGTTGCTGGGCATATTTCCTGATTCGTACGGTGAGTTTCGTTGGTGGGTCCACGATGCCGGCTGGCTGATATCGCTCTGCCGTTTTAATGTTCTTTTTGCATAGCGTTGGCGTCGTGGGTGGGCCGTTCTTCAGAGGCATTAAAACGCATGTAATAGAGTGGGAGATACACAGCGAGCGTACTCAAGTGAACCCTGCCGGCCTCGATTTTAACTTAAGCGGGCGTAGCATTATCTTTGTAGATGAAAAGCAATGAGACTATGAGTATCAGGTTACTAGTGTCTATGTGCGGGAGGATAAGATGCTATGTGCTCCTGGGCAGGTGTTAATATTTTTTTAAAAGTGAAGGGGGATCGTATAAAGGGTTGAGTGTGGTCAAAGGTGTATAATACTCTAGCAGCATCTCTTGCTCAAGACACACTAGGTTGCGATGTAATCCGTAGTTTGAGGTAATAGTTAGGTTGGAAACTAAGTCCGTATGCAGGTAGCGAGCGAGGGAATGATGGTCGTAATAAGAGGCTGATCAGCAAAGCCGCTTACGGTGATGATCTCCGTGACAAAGAGAACGAGGAGCTACTTCCTGCCCGATAATCAGCTCAACGATCGTCGGCTCAAACAAAGTTGTTATTAGCCTTTCAGTCCGAGGCGATGGGTTCGTTGCGGCTATCTGGACAAAGCTGGGAACAGGGCGCTTCGTAGGCAAAGATCCATTGTTTAGCTACGCCAATGCCGTAGTGTCTAATTGAGATGAACAGGTTCTGTGACGCAGAAAGGCTCCCTTGTCCTATACCGTAAGACAAATGGGTTGCTCGGAAAGCAGTCTGAGCGTAGCAACATAGGACTCGAGGTAGAGATACCCAGGACACCTAGGAGGCCAACATTCACATAAAAGGCATGTGATTTCCAGCTTCCAGGACCTGTCCACCTCAAACCGAAGCAGTGTTGCGAGGACGCTCGAAAGATCACCATACCGTTCACGCTTGCAAAACAAAACCACCCTAGAAATGGCTTTCAACCGCAACCCTTGGATTAACCCTCGGAAGCTGGACTCTCCGCCCGACCGCCAGTCCTTGCTGAGCCGTGGCGCAGACGACTTGAGACGCAGATTCACAATCGAGCAGCGCGGAAATGCCATCGTGCAATTCCCGAGGAAGCTAACCCCTGACCAGATGCTCAAGTGGCTCGAGACGGGCAACCCGCACGAGCAGCCGCACGCGGGAACCGACGAGGCGGCACACGAGCAGTTCCTGCGCTGGGGCGAGGAGTTCCACAGCGAGGAGGACGCGCGGGAGCTGAGGGACCTGTTCACGCGGCTGCACGGGGACGGCAAGCTTCCCTGTCGTCAGATCGACAAGATCGTGTGCTTCGGCCTCGGCAGCTTCGCCACGGGCGGGTACAAGACCGTGGACGTGCGCTCTGCGGGCCGGTACGCCGCCGCGATAATCATCGGCCAGCTGGTCGCCGGCCTCACCGGCCGTGATTGGATCCCCATCTACGCGCAGGACCCCGACCTTAATAAGACGGATATAAGCGTCCTGCGGCACGTCGGCATCCAGGCCGTCAATCCGTACCTGCACGAGGGCTACGTCCTCGTCGACCGCGGCGCCTTTGTCATGTCCGTCGACGTCGCCGACGGGGCCCGCCTCGAGCAGATGGTCCTCGAGTGCTCGGCCCCTGCCGCCATCCTCATGACGAACTTTAGGCCCGACGGCCTGCGGCGCGTCGCGGACGCGCCTAGGGTCGCGGCGTACGGGATCTTAGCCAAGGAGTATACGAAGATCCTGAATGTCCAGACGCTCGAGGACGAGGATGAGATGGCGTATCTAGGCGGAGCCAGCCTTTACATCCGGAAGCCGCAAGTCTAGCGACCTGCGTAGTTCTTGATCTCACCGGACCGTCCGGACGATGACCATGAGGTCTTCTACGCGGCGCAATTTAAATGGGCCCGTCTTCGTCATACGGGGAGCCCACAGAGGGTTTGGTGTCGAAGAGGTGCCGGCCCAGGTGGATGAATGGGGGCGTGACTAGCAGAATAGGGGATAGCGAGCCGAGAGAGAGTAATATACGCCCATCAAGTCCTTAGATACCGTTGCTTCACGCTTAGAGCTTCTTACAAGGTAAGCACCGATATTGTATTCATAAGAGCCTATAGCCTGGTGCGTTGCCTTGTGGAACCAACTCGCTTGATGATCAACCCCTTTCTCGAGCCGGTGGAGGCAGTTATGTGACAGTAGCCTTTTGAGCAAACTTAAGGGTGCTCGCGGTTAGGGCGTTCTTAGCGTAGTGCTACTGTAATCGAGGACCTAAGTTACAAGACCGGGTTCCGACGACATGGAGTGAATATCACTTAGCATCTGATAACAATTTCTCTAGTCCGCAACTATTTTAGTGTCCGCATGTCGCTTAGGACTTACTTCCCCCCAAAGGACTTGTAGACGGACTATAGCTATCGTTTATCTTTTACAGCTAGGCAATGGCATAGAGATACAATCTCGTAGCCGTCTAATACGTCCCCGGGACGTACCCGCTGACGCAAATTCTCAGATCTCCGAGCAAGTAGGGATAATCAAGCGTACCTTGCCTCCCAACAAGGATCACGGGCGGTTCCCCCTTCAACTTGGCGATCTTCTCCCACCATTCCTTGATTTTGGGAATCCATCGGTCTTGCAGGCCGGGCCGAATCATTCCCAGCCCCTCGAGACCTTGACAAATCATGGTGTTCTCCCAGAGCCTCTGCCTCCAGTAAGGGTTACCGCCCCCGTAAAGGTTCGGATCGTACCACCAACCGTCGTCCAACTCCTCAATAAAGTCCGGACCGGCCTTCGCACGGATCTCTTTCCAGTGAGGCTTCCACCGGCTGCTGTTTATGACCCAGGTAAGGGCTATGTTGTTGTTACCAACCCTGGGGGCTCCCTCCGCATAAGGGCCGGTGGGCTTGACCGCGCGTCTCGGGTCCAGTTGTTCCCCGCCCCAGGCCGGGTTCGTGTCGGTCGCCCAGTCCGGCACGCAGTACTTGATGTACTCCAACCGCGTGTCGACGCTCAGCCTGCGCGCGTCGTTATCCTGTCGGAGGACGGCCTCGAGATCAGGTGCGAACAGCTCCCCGTAGGTGGCGAGGTGGAAGACGGCCGTCGGCGGGTCTGAGTCGATGGTGTACGCGTTGTCGACGCCGCCGCTCCAGAAGTTGGGCGTCGAGTACCACTGCTCCCCCACGCACTTGTCGAAGACGTCGGTCGCCGGGTTGATGACGGAGAAGCGCATGAGGTGCAGTTCGCGGATGCGCTCCATCGTCAGCCCGCAGCGCGCCCGCGACACCGCGAGGTCGAGCAGCCCGTCCCAGCCGTCCTGCAGCTTCCGACAGAGTTCCCGCTCGTTGGCGTCGCACTCCCGCGCCCAGTTGCCCAGCTCCCGCGCCGTCGCGGCTACCAGGAAGTGCGGGGACGGGCGGAAGAAGATCCGCGACTGCGCCGCTGCTAGTCGTAATATGGTGTTAGGGGTCGCGGCGGACATGCATTGGCGTAACGTCCTGCATGTCGAGGATAGGTTCATGTAATCCTCGATGTTGTGTAGGAAGTTCGGCAGCAGAACTAGAACGTCCCTTGGGAGGGACAGCAACCCCTTTTGACTCATGGTTGCTAATAATGAGTATCGTGCTGCTGGATATGCAGTCGTTAGAATATTGATTGATAGACGTCCTTAGAGCTCGAAGTACTCTTATCAAGGAATTATATATGGAATGGGAGTTGCCTGAGGTATCTATACACGGCGTGATGTTTTGGGGATCGGAGTCATGGGGTGAGGGTGGGGGTATATGTTATTTATGTGCTAAGCTTTAACAACCTGGGCAGGCAAGTGCAGGTAGTACGGCCAGTCAGGTGGCTCTGTGCATGTAATTATAGCAGGTATACCCAGCAAGTGTGGAGAGAAGGATTTGCGCGTTAATGCTGTACCCACCTACGTTTCCATCGACGATCCGGTTCCCCGATTATCCATAGACCGTCAGTGATATCGAATTACATATTGGCGAAACGAGGAAGCACTCACTGAATACGCCTACGGATGATTCACGCGGTTAACTGGCTGCCAGCTCGCCTCAACACGCAAGAACCTTTCTGAATGCTGGATGAATGGGATGACAGCTTCACGCAGGGAGTGTAGAATCAGGGCGTGTATTAGATTACCTCGCTGGCTTAGGATAGAATTAACACAAAGAAATGGTTGGCGACCCGACACCCAGCCGAAGCGAGTGAAACAACATCGTTAACCATATGCCCCTAACTTTTAGCCTCCTATTAAGTATGCCCGTTCAGTAGTAAAAGAGAGTACCTTCCCGCATTCTACATAAGGTGGTACGTCCCAAAGCGTCGTCATATCCTCATTGATCCATGTTCCCATGAGATTATCCGTCAAAGAATGCGGGGATTACCGATCCCCAAAAAGACTCAGGCGAAACCGATCCCTCGCCCTCGGCTTCTGCTGCGGCGGCCTTCCGAACGACTGCTGGGACTGGACGCGCCGGCTGGCAGGCCTCACATCATCCTCGGACTGGTCGGACTCATCGTCCTCGTGATGGAAGCTCATGGGTCTCTCGGGATACCTCTGCTGGGGCGGCGGGGGCCCTGATGGAGGGTGGCCCGCCTCCCTCATCGGTAGCTGCTGCTGCTGCTGCTGCGGCGGCGGCTGTTGCGGCTCCCTCGGAAGGGGCGGCTCGCCGCGCATCGCCCTCTCCACATCGTCGTGCCGCCGGCGGAAGTCGTCGTGCTTAGACTTGGCTTCGAGGAAGCGGGACTCGGCCTCGGCGCGGCGCTCCTGCAGGGCGCGCAGCTCCTCGTCCAGCCGCGTCATCTGGTCGTTCTCCTGCCGCATGAGTTCCGAGTACTCGCGCACCTTCTGCTCCAGCGGCTTCAGCACCGAGTCCATGAGGCTGGGAGTCTGGAGTCGTGCGATGGACGCGCCGACGGCGCCCGAGGCGGGAGGAGCTAGAGCCTCGGACGATGACGGGTTGGGCCGGCCCTTGGGGCTCTGCTGTTGCTGTTGCTGTGCTGCTGGGGAATCAAGCCCCCCGCCCGGTCTGTTGCTGCTGCTGCTTGGGCGCGACTGCTGCGGTCCGGATGATGGTGATGACGACGATGATGCCGGTGGAGGCTTGACCGGCCGGCGGGCATTCTGGCGCACGGCCTTCTGGGCTACCTCGGTTTTGGCGACGAGCATTTCCTCGGACTGGCTTCCTTGGGCCGAGTACGAGGGCGCCCGCTGCCTGTTGGATACCGGGGGCCTCGTGTGGCCCTGGTAGTGATTTGGCGACATGCCAGGCCCAGACTGACGTTTCTGTTGTGGTTGCATCTGTGACTGTTGGGGTGGCGTGTTGGCGTTGGGATTGAGAGGACCGTGGATACCATGGATATTCAGATCCGACCGGTTGTTCTCTAGGAAAGCATAGAAATCATCATGACTCGAGAACTGAGAGTTTGGCTTGGTGAAGTGCAAAGCCCGCTCGTCGAAGTCATAGTCGTTGAGGGGCTGAGGCGGCCGGGCCGCTTTGTTGTTTGGCGAATTCATCGCCCCGGGATACTGATGCACGCGCGCCGCCACGTTCATTATGATGCGCGATGATGGAATTGGGCCGCGAAGATCAAACAGAGGAATCTAAAATTTATGATGATGAGAGAATGAAAAGTCCTGGGAAGATCGTCGCTAGCGGCGAGTGTGGACATCTGCGTCTTATGTCCCGCTCATGCGTATCAAACCGAAATTTAGGGGGCTGGGCAGAGATGGTTGGCTGGCGCTTAACGCCCCACCTTTCCACTATTCCCAACCACCTCTTAAAGAAATTCAGGGGGCAAGGCATTTACAGGGCAATTAAGAGGACAAAGTCTGCGCATAATTATTCCGCTAATTATTTTATAGCCACTATTTTATGTAATCCGAATAATCATAGGAATACCTTACTGGTTAATCGATTATTGAATAATATCAGCAGCCTAACTTCTATTATCCGATTTTCATAATCTAGTTGCTGGGTATAACGGTGGCTTAACTATTAAGATCAACCCTTGCATTCCCATATACAATCCAAGGTCCGTAACTACCAGCAAAGATAGGTTAATAATCAGAGCAAATTAAAGGTGTAAACGTAACAGTTACTCACCTGGAATGTCCAATCGTCTGGGGGTGGAAACGGGATCTCGCTGGGATTGATCTCTGATTCAAACATCCAGCGGCCCGCCTTACAGTGCGGGAGGCTGCCTTCGTCGTCATCTTTTGTTGACCATTCTGACTGGCCGACTTTGATCATAATATCCCAGGAATAGAAGGGGACTATTGGGAATGGATCACTTCTTATGACATCGGCATTGCCAGCATCGCGCTTCTTAGTATCATCAAGCGGTTCGTCCGTGAACTCGAAGCTGATGTCCTCCCCAAATTTGCTATCCTTAATCACCACCGTGGATCCCCAGGTGTTTATGGGCTCGAAAGCGCTCGTCGGAACGTCGTCGCTGTTGTTTCCCACCTCTGAACTGTTATTATCGTAGAGCTTGATGTCAGCCACGAAGCCGTCTCTGGTTCCGTACTCCACGATGCGCGCGGTGCATGTGCCCGTAGCATAGGGGCGGTCTGCAGTCGATATCGACGAAGTGGTTGGTGGGCTTGTTATCGTCATCGATGCAGATGGGGTTGTCCTCGTAAAAGTCGAGATGGTTTGAGATTGCGGACTAGAAGATAAACTTGTTTCCGCGGCTGTGCTTGACATCATTGACGTATTCAGGGTCGAGGGAGAGGGGGACATAGAGGTGGAAGAAGAAGGGGATATGGAGAGTGAAGAAGAAGTTGTCTGCGATGGCGAGGTTGATGAAGTTGATGAACCAGTAGTTGTTCTGCTTGAAGACGATGTCACAGAGCTAGTGTAAGAAGGAGATGGATTCTCACACGCCGCGCGTTTTCCGTTTTGCTGTGGAAGAATTTGGGGGATACCCAAAGACGTGCGTGGCTCCCACGAGTGCTCACCATCATCTAGGACCTGGCCCTCATGCCAGACACGGTACGACGCTTTCCCGTGGCAGTCAGGTGCTGGCTTATACTGGATTAGTATCTTTCCGTTGACCTTGGCTCCCCTAGAATCGGACTGGTAGTTCTTGACGGCTACCGGGTCATTGTTATGGGGCCAATCGATAGGCGTAATTAGGGGGTAATAGTCGATAATCTGGATGGGGGCCTTCTCATCAAAGATATCGTCGATCTCCTCGCGGATAGCTTCAACTTCACGCTCGAAGGCCCTTTGGCCGGCGTTTTGATCCACATGCCGGTTAGGATCGTCCATTGCTGCGCGTGGCCGAGGAGTCACTATGAAGACGCGGGTCTCCTCAGCATTGTCAAAGATATGTCCTAGGGGGTGCTGGGGGCTGTTGCTGTTGCGTAGCTCATCAAGCCCGAAAGTATGCCAGTTGTCAAGGCTGGGGTTCCCGGTGTGGATAGCGTCAATGATGTCGCGCTGGAATCTAGCCTCCTTGAGCTCAGGCGCCTCAAAAAAAGGGCCCATATACTTTTGCCTGGGTTTCCCAGATTCGTCGAGATCGTTTTCATCTTGATAAGCGAAGCCGGCGATAATCAGTTCCCCTGTAAACGAGGGATTTTCCCACACTACGTATATGACGGAGAAGGCGTTAGCATAGGTAATCTTTCTTGAACGTTTGTCAATTGGGTCAGTTACGGGTACCACCGAGAGGGTTAACTGTCTCAAAAATATATATATATATTTCAAAAAATTGGATAACCAGGCATGCATCGGTTGCGCAGGTCGCTTCCGGGGCTTCAGAATAATGTCATGAGAAGGATTGAGACAGTTAGCCCTCTCGGGCACCTTAGTGGCACGAAAAGGAAAGAAAAGGGGGAATTCATACTGTGCGTGGCCCATACACCCTTGTCCGATACAACGACAATAGATGTGCAGCCATAGAGACCTGCGACACCCACCGTGGCCACCTCGTTCTCCCAAGCCCTGGCGTAGGATGATGTGAATTCGCCGGAGTATGAGGTGCTTAGAGCAACGGCGCCGACATCGTCGAGTGCCACGTCATAGGCTCTGGCCACCTCGCCCCGGAAGAATGCCTCAACGCCACCGTCATAGTCCGCAGGCTCCGCCCACGCGCCTCTCTGAACGACTTTGGACCGCTTGGGAGAATCCTCGAAAAGCCGCTTTTGCAATGACAAATTATCGCTATCACTACCACTACAGGAGCCACATGTCTCGGGAGAGCATGTTTCATCCCATGGGGTTATCGACGGCGAAACAGTCGTGGTCGTGGTCGTTGCGGTATTGGACGCGGCGCAGCCTATGACTGTGGAGTACACAAGGGACGAGCACTCCTCGCGACGTTGGACTCCCGGCAGAGTCACAGATGCTGTTACAGTACAGAAGACGCTCTGATACGTCGCTGTTATGGTCTCAGTACAAGGCGAAGATGTGGGCAATGCCGACGATGTTATAGGCGTTGTCGTAGACACTTCCTGGGTAGATGTTGTGGTGGAGACCTCAGCAGTTGTCTCCTCAATAGTCGTCTCCTCAGTAGCTGTCTCCTCCGTCGAAGTAGGGTCTTTAGCAGAGGCAGGATCCTGCGTGGGAATATCTAGTCAGTCAGCAATAAGTCAGCCATCGTCTCTCTGTTGAATTGAAGCCCCGCGTGCCATTGCCGCAAATGAAACCTCTGTGTCCCTCTTTGAGCCTTGAATGGTGAGGGATATAGATAATAGATAATTAGAGGAAACAGGTCAGGTTCGTAACTCACCACCATCACCATTACCACCGTCTGCATCCCCTTCGATGATCTTGGAGAGCTCGTCCTTAATAATGTTCCCTGATATCGTTTGAATGCTGTTTGCGAAGTTATTAATGAGGCTCTGGTCGACTGTGTTTACGACCTCAGTGAACTGATCCATGAGGTTGGTCGTCGTGCACAGTAAGCCCTTAAGACCGCCTAGGAGGTCTCCAAGAATACCTCGCTTCCGGATGACTGGGTGTCTGCCCCGCAAGAATTTGCTTGCAACATCATTGGTACCTTCACCAAGCCTGTAGTTCTCGAATTCCCGTAAGTCGGTAGATGACGGCGATCTCTTCCTCGCTTGAGGACCACAACCTCCGTTTAAGATGTCTTTGCCGTCGGGTAGATTATTGGCCATTCCTCCCACCACGGGGAGCATGTCTTCGAGGCTACCCAGAATAGATGTGGCTTGTGCCCGATCTTTCGTGTCTAACCAGGCCGTGATATCGCTCAGGACAGCGGCGTAGGAGTTCTCGATAGCCTCAGCGCTGGCCCTGGCCGGCTCGCCTGTCGGTTCGAGCGGAGCTGTATTGGGTGGAGGTAGTGTTACTGGAGTCTTGAACATGCCACCCTCCATGACGGGAAGAGTCTCCACATTACCGCTGACAGTAGTTGTGACTTCGATAATGACTGCTCTTGACTCTGTTCTCGACGAGTCTGTCCCTGTAGTGCTGATGGTAGATGTAGATATAGAGCTGCCGGTGTTTGTCTTATAATAGCTGCTGAAGCTAATCCCCGTGGTCGACAACGAAGATGCCTGCAAAGTAGTACTAGGGACTGTCCCAGTAGTGCTAAAGACTGTCCCAGTAGTGCTAGGGACTGTCCCAGTAGTGCTAGTGACTGTCCCAGTAGTACTTGTAACGAAATCTATACTCCCAGAGGTTGAGACAGACCCTACGCTCGACGACTGCGTTGACGAAATAGTCGAATTCCAGCCCCGAAATTGTTGAAGAAACCCAAGGGCTGGCCTTGTATAGGATTCGGGTATTGCCTGTGTTCCGGGGCTGAGCCATAACAAGATGAGTAGGCGGAGTGGCGACTCCGCAAAGAAGAATAAACCATGGGAACTCTCAGACCCTACTGAGGTCTAGATCTGTTAGTTAAGCCGTGGCTTAGTTAACTTTGCTATCAGTGGGATGCGTTGTTCGAGTGTCCGGTCTCGCTTTCTCTCAGTTGTAGCTGTTTTAGGTGTATATATGGAGGCTTCACAACCCTCTCTTTCTGGATAGGATCTTCGGAGGTCAACCTGATAATACCTTCTTCTTCAGCCATATACGCTTCAGTGTGTGATGTCAGGGTCTCATAGGAACAGGGATAGAAGACTGTATACCTACAATAGAAGGACAACAAACTGCATTCTGTAACTACTGATGTATTCAGTTTCGACATCATATGGCTATGATAGTGATATATATAGAGGTGTTAAGAAATCCTCTTCACTATCATACGAGGCTAGAGAAAGCGAGCGAGAGGGGTGTATTTTTAAAAAGATCATCCTTCTGATATCATGCAAGAGATAGTACGTCTTTCAGCCGACTCATCTATAAGAATAGGTGCTGCTATTGGTTATTATTGACTCTCGCGTCCTCTCACGTCCTCTCACGTCCTCTCACGTCCTCTCACGTCCTCTCACGTCGTCTTTTCTTAACTGCCAGTAAGCGGATGTTTCAAGAGGTGTAGCCTTACGGCTCAATACCGCTGTCATAGAGATAGTTGCCCCTTCTTACATTTATTCATTAAAAATGCTGTGACCTTTTCTACGACCGCCAACAGGAAATATGACAGGAGTTCGGGGATTATTGGGCATATATTCCTTGCCGTCGCATGCTGCATTTCCAGTTTCGCCTTAATATGTATGGACCGTGAGGCCAAGTACTAAGGCCGGACAGATAGTAGGTTCATTCTAGGTCGGAGTCCCATGATAACCGCGTGTTGGCCCTGTGCCCTTTAGGGTTATAATTAAGGGGCCCCGCGCCGCTTGCTACTAGACTCCGGGTTAGGTGTACCGCAACCAACTCACCGATCCTGATGACCGCATGCTTGCTTGGCTAAGCTACGGCCTGGCCTTTTGAGGCTAAATATGAATGCTACAATGCCTTCCTGTGCTAGGGTATTGATTTTCTAGTTAGGTGCCAGCGGTAGATCTTTAATACCAACCCCCCTGCCTGAGATCGAACTCCTCACGCATTTGGGAACGCAAGCATCTTGTTTTGGACACATCCCAAGCTATCTTCTCTTAGCTATTGCTTTGAAGGAAGCGGTGTTGCTATAGAGCTTGCTGTTTGTGCCGTTTGTTACGGGTTACAGATGATTCCGCGTTCTCGAAAACCTGGCGTAAAGTTGGCAAATTGAATCGTATCGAATCTGAATAGTGCTGAAAATGTAAGGCTCCGCACTATGGCTGGAGACTATTCAGTTCTCGTAAATCGCCTCCAGCTATTCTTCTTCCGTAACTCTCCACTAATGTAGTACCGTAGACCAATATTCAGTCATTCGAGCTAACCTGGTGTGAGCCAACTAACAATCAGATATTTGTTTCAGCTGACATCCTTTCTAACATCTGAATCATTACTGCTTGGCAAATCTAATAGTACGCGGCTGAGCGGATCTCCCTGGAAGCCCCGCTACTCGATAGTAACATTCTCGGTAACCAATCCCCGGCGACATCAGACGAGCTGTTCGTTCCATTGCATTTAATTCGGTACATATGCGTCCTGCCTCGAATGGCACATACACGACCAGAGCTACACTACGTGATACATCCCTACACATGTTAGCGATATATATAGAACGCATGCATAACAAACCAACATCTTAAGCCCAGCGCCAGCCGTACCAGGAATTCGGAGTTTTGCCTCCCTTCTCAACCTCCGCGAGCCTCTCCATTCGAATTATCGCCATTGCACACCTTAGGAGGATATTATCTAGCCTAAGTTGGCTCACGCTTACGCGCGCACACACACACGCGCGCATGCACACATACACTATCTCCGCTTGATACCCAGAGAGAGTTTCTCTTCCAAATACACAGCGTCATCATGGCAGATCCTGATGATCCGAAAGCGGCCGAAGAGCCCAGTTCCTCTATTAAAGAATGGGACGCTTCCTCTTTTAGAGAATGGGAAAAGTCATACCGCGAGGGACAGAGGAACCTATTACGGAAGGCGAACGAGCGGTTGGCCGCGGAATTCGCAGGCCTCCCGCCACTCCCGCCTAGAGTACCGCCTGACAACAGCTCGAGGGAGATCATCAACGACGAAATCCGCGGCTTCTACCACGCCTGCGCACGGGGTGATCTGGAGGCGGTTAAACGGTACGTCGAACAGCACCAGCCAAGCGTCGGGTACCTTCAGTACGGCGTCAACGAGGCCGCGAGACATGCCCGCGTGGACGTTGTACGCTACCTCTTTCAAGCAGGAGCGGAGTTTACGAGTAATGTGCTTTACCACGCCTGTATGAATCCAAGCCTGAGCTTTTTCAAATGCCTCGTCGAGGAGAAGTCCTGGCACCCAAACCAGGCGATGCATTCTTCCGGCGAGGTAGCGCTCCCGTAAGTCAATCTGGCACCACCATCATCCCGTTCTACTTCTATCAAAAACAACATTACGTCTTTTTTTTTAATTTTTAATTTTTTTTGTTGCTCCCTGATATTTGAACTAACCATCGCAATCTTTATAGCTTCTGCGTTGCAGACGAGGAACTTCTTCGCTATCTGCTGGAGCTGGGCGCAGACCCCAACCTGGGACCGCACCGGGAGGCGCATCTCAGACACGGCGTGCCCACGGACCAGCGGTCCGGCTACGCGCTGGAAAGAGCGGCGGGCCACGCGGAGCCCCACATCATTGACCTGCTTATCTCTTATGGCGCACGACTCGATTTTGCGCACGGCATTATGCACCGGGCGGCGCTTGCACACTCGCCGGAGAAGAACGACCGGCGCCCCATGGTGCGACACTTGCTTGAGAACTACTGCGTTAATATCAACGCCGGCGACAGCCCGACCCACCCGGGCTATGGAGATACGCCCATCATGGTGGCTATCAACAACGGGAACGCGCCGGTCGCCGAGATGCTTCTTGAAGTTGGCGTGAGCCCTGATGGCATTCCAGTGCAGCCGCGCTGGTTCAAGGAGCTGGTTGAGAAAGTCAAGGCGAGAAAGGGGGAGGCCGCCTTCAGGGCTGATATCCTGGCCGCTCACAAGAAGGGAACGCCAAGAGGCAAGTATCCGATGCCGTACGATGTGCGGATACACGGGAAGCTCGACGAAGCTAGTGGGAGTTCGGCGTGAGTAAGCCTTCTCTTCAGCCATGTTAACTCGTCCAGCCGGCCTCGATGATGAATAGATAGTTGAGGCAAGATGACTATCTCCGGTTGAAATAAAGATACCCCTTGCGGCTGCTGCACGCTCAAGCCAGGAGTGGACATGATGGAACCCGAATTCAAGCGTTCATCAAGTCAGGATTTAGGGCGACCATGGGTATTAACCTGAGTTATAGCAATCAGCCCTCGTTGGAAAACGGCTGTCCGTGCAAGAAGCTACTGTTCCCTTCCCCTTCATTTTATGGTAACTATTGATACAGCGTCATGGGTGCCTGCATGGAAGGCTCTAGGATATGATGTTGATGTATATATAAGGAGGCTTCAGGTTCCAGGTCTTGAGGATGGCTCTTTAACTAACTTCAATACACCCATTTCACCCCCTAGACAGCTCCACCCATTCTCAGTATTATGACAGAATCCTCCACCACTAGTATAATTTAAGTTCGTTCGAATTAATACTTAAATAACCAACAAAATGAATATGTACTGAGGGAGTCGTAACTGATATCGCCACTTAACCCCCATTACATCAGACGTTGTTTAAATAGGGCTTGAGATAAGCATTAAATAGTGTGAAATAGGGGCAAGACGACCAATACCTTCTGTGCATAGATAATGGTATAATTCCTGTGGGCTTGTGATACTCCTCTCTTAGGTCCTTTAAAACATCTCCTACAGCTCCATGGCGTACCCTTCGTTAGCGTAGTGAGAAGCAAGGGGTAAAGGATCGCTCACGCACTGAACCAGCTAACATAAGTGACATATCACAAAAGGCCTATATGCGTAGGGAATCATGTATTGGGGCCCGCGACTTGTACTCTTCAATAAGCTTGGCACCATCATTGTATGCCACCAGGCTTTCATCTAATTAATAGATAGCAATATAATGTACCTTTGTAAATGTTACGGGCCACCGGGACTGGATAATCTTACAATCACGAATGCCGGCACGTGAAGGTCACCTTGTCTTCAATATTGTTCCGTCTGTCGAGGCTACTACGTCACGGCCTGGTTCCTTTTCGAACAAGGTTGATTGTTCTACGGCCGGGCCTGGAAGCAAAAGCTCTATGGAATTGACTATGACGGCAGTTCGGAACCTATCACCAAGCCTGGCCCTAATCCCCTTTTCTATGCCTGTACTCGCGTAAGTAATAATCTGCGGGTGAGATAATGATGGAAGAAAATACGGAGCTTGAGTTCAATAATCCATGCTTATGTGTGTCTGGTTCTATTATTTCCTTTGTTTCAAGCCATGTAACGTCATCCAACCCGTCGCAATGATAATCTTTGATTGTGCAACCAATCTAGTGTCAAATTGAAGAACTTAGAAAAGCTTGTACGCAATAGCTCCTACTCCTACCATAGCCCCCAATAATACCATACCCTGTACAGCACCAAGTAGAAATCTCTTAGCTACTTTGGACTCCTGGCCGGCCCATCCTGATGCCGCATTAGCATGCAGAAAGGGCTCGTTTTAGGGACTGGCTTGCCTAAGAACTTGCACAATGGCTCCCATCCGTCTTCTACCGACCACTCGAGCAGTCGATCCTCGGGTACAAGCCCACAAACCATGTTGTAATGCTCTAGCTTGCGTGTCAGTGGAATACATCAAAAACAGGACTGGGTCTCGCTTACCGCGGTATACCCACCTCCCGTTTCTAGCTATCTCCGTTTTGATGTTGCCGTCCAGGGCCCGGAATAAGCCGGGTACATAAACCGTACGTGTGAATGCCATGCCCAGAAGCATTCTCGACCTAGGCACGATAGTAGGAACAGTGACCAATGTGAGTCAGCTCTGGCTAGAGTATGGGTGATGCTATCATGCCATGCGTCTGCATCTTTGCGATAGTTCAGGATGACTTTGGCATCTGGGTAAGCGGCAATCAACTCGGCTGCAAATACTGACCCCGCCGTATCTGTGACGGCAACAGCGTGGCCGAGCAAAGCGTCGAAATCAGCTGCCGTTATCTTGGTCTCGCCATCGAGGGGGCCAAACCATCTAAAGTTTTAAAGAAAGTGTGGTTAGATATATGATATTGGCATAGTCGATGGCCTTACTCATTTCTTGCGACATAGTCGAACCTATTGCTGGCAATAATTCGGATCCTCGAAGACGATGTCCCATTCATGCAGTGTGTGGTCGTAACCAAGCCTTAGTAAGGCGCGCTGCAGAGATTCGGTTCCGGAACGAGGCATTCCCACATACAACACCTCCATGGGCTTTGTGCGCTTTCGTGGTGGCGGCTCTGGGAGAGAATAGGCATATTCGAGCAGATGACACAACCAACTGTTCAAGTTGAGGCGAAACATTTTCGATGGTTTTTGATTTGAGCTGAGGAAAGATGGCATACGGGGGGATGCTCCGTTAGAGATAGAGGAGATTTTCAGTGGGTCCAAGAACTGGGCAGCCGTTTAGTCCCCCTGTGTGCGCGTTATACTTGCTATATGGTTGGTTTATACTAGCAGACGATATTTATAGTCCTTAGATTTATCGCTTGCATGTAGAGTACGTTGACCTATATACATCTCTTTTATAGAGCAGGGAAAGGTGATTTTCGCTCTTTGTATTCATGCGTAATTCTCCCTGTAGTGTAAGGGGTAGGCAAATTGTGTGATACCGCGGTATGCACCAACCGTAACTTCAATTCTCCATTCCCTTAAGCGGAGTTTGACACTAAACTCACCTGTCAGGAGAGGCACAGGGGTCATATGCTTATGTACTCTTTCTCATTGGGTACATTTTCTAGTGCTTACCGGAAATCATACGCTCCTGGAGATGCATCAGCAGAAAAAGACTGTATATACAGGACTATGTATGCCACGTAATTTGGAGTGGTAAGAACAGGAGCCATCCCATCTTCGAGGTCTGTCTATATAGTTTTATCCAGTCCTATTTTAGACAGCGCCTAGACGATTGCCACGGCCCCTCTAGGCTCATTGTGAATACCAGTCCACCTTAGACGCCAGTCATAGTTGGGCCTAATTAACGCAATGCGCATTGCTGACGGTGAGGTTTGTATCGCAGCTCGCAGCGCTTAATCTGAGGCCAGCATTGACTTGAAGGAACATGTCCAGCGGGATTTTGTTCTCGCATGCAGATGTAGGCACAACTTTCGCCTTTGCCAGCGACGCGCCATCTTCCATAGTTCTTTTGTGGTGGGCGGAACGGATGGCTCCCTCGGGGGGCTCAAACCGGTCGTAGGTATATAGCCGTTAGAGAAAATGACCGTGCTAATTTCGATGTAACTGATAGAGAAGTTGAATAATACATCATGAGGAGGAAGGCAAATCATGTTACCGTCCCAAAATTCCGATCCTTCTAGAGGCGCACAGTCGGAACTTGGGAACACTCTCCCGCCCACTCACGGATTTACGCGGAACACGTCGTACAAAGACATAGAATATGTCAAGACCGATTCGAGAATAGAGCAGTCCACCGTCGCCCGAGATCACTAAGTTCATAATAGGATATGCTACTCCCTCGTCCTGGATTGCAGCAACGCGTGTGAAAGGGGCTTGCAGATCGCTTCGAGGTGGACAGGGTACTTGTAGGAATACGACATATATAGCTAAATAAGCTCGAACCAACAACGGTTCGAGCGCTCACGTTTTGGAGTCCACTAGTGGTCGAGTCTCCCTGCACAAATCTGGTCATAAATGTCTCCAGCGAGGCTCGTCGACGTCTCAGCTGGTATTTGATATTCAAGAGTGACATCTCTGTGGCGTAAAGTAGTTGGATCCAATGAAGTCTTATAAGTCGTGGAAGCAGTCATGTTGAATGTAGGGGTAGAGCAGTTTTGTTGCACATCGGTGGAGGACGAGGCGGCATGACGGTCTATGAGTGTAAGAACCACTCTCAATGGGAACGAAACGCTTGAAGCACCACCCGAACCTGCACGTTTAACGTTGTCACACTTACTTGGGAGCAGCTGCACAGCTCTTGAGGATATATTGATATTGATGATATCTAGGAAGCTAGAAAACGGTGATCCCACTACAGTAGTTGTGGGTGATCCACTGACACAGGGCTTCGGAGAGGATCAACGTTGTTCCGAATGATCCCTGAAACTCCAATGGGCTCTGTAGGGGGGCCCTTTTCCGTGACAAACGTAGAGTAGGATGGAAAATAACTGTCACTCTTTATCAACGAGTCATATGCTGGAAAAATGTTGTAGGGCAAAGTGATCCCGTGAAGAATGACTTGTAATCGGGTCGAACTATGAAACATATGGCGTATGAAACAGTGCTAAGGGCTAGAATTGCGAATGCCATGTCCACATCGCTCATCGAGGTTCCCGGCCTCTTTTTATTTGCGGGAAATAGGTGAAAGAGAGCACTAAAGTGTGTATTGGGAATGTGCATCGAGACGCTCATTCAGTGGTAGTATGACCCTAAGATAAACCATACGACGGAGGAGTCCAGTAGGAGCTCGCGAGGTACGGGCCAATATCCTGAGGTACAGAGATGATAAAGTAAGTGATACGCTACAAGTCTATTTGAAACGACGCTCACTGACAATTCCGACCGTGTATTCTCCTAAGGGAAGGGTCGTATTGATGGAGCTGGATAGGAGCAGTCCTAGGTTCAACGGGGCGACTAGGGTTGTAACCTGAAAGGGTCTGACTCGCAGCTTACGCCAAATTTACCCGTCCTATCAGCCGGGCGATATAATCGTTGTTCGAAGCATACTTTCGCGTTTCACGGACAGGCATACATCATCAAACCTTTGCAGTAGGTCAGATAAATCGTTTACAAACTCTTCGGAGCTAATATTACTATGAATGTTTCATGCTTGGGGAACTAGCAGCATCAAACCATTTCCTTGAACTCACCAGATAGCCGGCTCATGAACCGTCCTCGCGCCCAGACAGCCCATATGCGTCTGTGAGACTTTGGAGTAGTCTTGGGAAAAGTTATTTCTCTCCAAAGATGCAGACACGAGCCTTGGTGATCAGCTTGCATCTTGGTCGACCATTAGCAGGAGATGTGAATAACTTCAGCAGTGCTGGGAAGATCATGAAGTCTACAGTATTCTCTGCGTTCGCTCCAGGGGACACCTTCAGGACGGCATCCATCAACTTCTCGTCCAGTGGGAAGCCGGAGAGTCTATTGTCCGCAAGGTCAACCTTTGAATGGAACATGTAGTGAGGTCCGCTGCGTGCCATCGACTTCGCCAAGGCGATCGCCTTTTCAATAATACTCTCGAATGGGAGCCGCAGCGATTCTTCCTTTTGGGATGTTGCGTACCGAGAAAACCGCTGGGTCATCTTATCCAGCAACTCGCTTTTCCTTTTGCCTTCCTGAGATTCGTAGACGCTCCGGTTGTCGTAAATGCGGTCCAAAATATGTCCTGCTTGTGCTCGCCATAAGAAGTAATCTTCTTTTGCTCGAGTATCCATTTCCTCGGAGCCTATTCGTAACACGTTAGAAAATCGACAAGAGTCGACAAGAAAATAAGATAACGTATGTTGACACTTACGTAACACCAGATTCTGGATTCTACGGACAGCTCGGCCGACTGCGGTGTCGTAAACGAGGATTGGGCAGCCCAGAAACTCATCTAACATCGTTCGCCATATTGCAGCTTCAAAGAAACGGTCTTTGTACTCCCCAGACGTTACGTACAGGGTATAATTGGGTGTAACACGCGCAAATAATTCCCTATCCTTGGTTGTATTTGGGTTTGCGAGGGGACGACCATCGAATTGATGCTTAGCAAGGTTCCGGATTGCATACATGAGCGTTTTCCGTTCGTTCGCGATGGATCCTTCATCAATCGGGGATTGCGGCGCTATGGGTCGGGGAATTGTTAGGTTCTTCACTGCCTCCTCAAGCTGAGCCCGTAATTTTGGGCAGTTATCGCAATCCATATCCTTCTGGATGCTGTCGGGGGCGTGCTCCTGGGACGTCTTCCATCTTAGGCTGCTGTTCTCCTTCTCCAGTGTATCGATCCGTTCCTTCAATGTCTCGATCCGTTCCTGCATGCGTCTTAGTTGCCTCTCACAGATTGAGCCAGCTAAATCGAGTGCTCTTTGAACGTTGGCGTACCCTAGTACGTCTGTGGTCGTTTCCATGGGCGGTTGAGGTAAGCAGTCCTGCAGGGGAATGATGGAGGGATCTTGTTGGCCGGGTTCATTTTCGGCGTTACGAGCGTCTGAGGCATCTCTTGTGATCACCGTGGCTGTTTCGTTGGAAGTGCCGGCATCATCGTTAGCAGCTGGCCGCTGAGCCTCAGGTTCGTGATTTGCTTCTTCTGCCACCACTACGCCCTGGTCATCGTGTTTGAGTTCGACTTTGATACGCTTGCGCCCGGACTCAGGGGGACCGGGCGACGGGGGCGAAGCAGCTTCATTATTTCCTCTTTTCTGACTTAGATTTTGAGCTCCGGTCTGATCGCGCGAGCTGGAACTCGGGCCCTCTTCAGTAGCAGAGTCCATCGCAATCTGTTGCGGTTGTCTGTGAGGTGTGCGTTAGGTCAGAGATGGAAAACTCAGTGGATATTATTAAGAGAAAGTATTAGCATACCTAGTGGCAAACTACGATACTGGACATGCTAGACCGTAGGTATAAGGGTACTCAATGGGTCGTTGCTGCTGTAAGCAGGAAATGCAACAGGTATTTCGTGATCAACGACGAGATCTTCACGATGCCTGAACAGTGACAAGATGTAGTGGCTGTAAGACGTAATATCAGGTTACGCAGCTTCCCTAGACTGTCTGTTCGTCCCGAATTTCCAAGACCAGGATTATGAGGCAGAAGAAGAAGTGGAAACGATGTAAGAGTTCTCTAGCTACCAGTAAGCAGCGTCCCTTAAGGTAGGTGATTCGGAAGAGGTCAAGTGAACAGAAAGGGTCCGTAGCAGATATCGCCTCGAGACAATGAATGTGAGGTGTGAGGATGAAGGTCAAGTTGAGATGGAAATGTCTTTGTTGAGGATACATAGTGTTTCTGATTCTTGTTCACATACTCACAAATGGTTAGAAATCGGAAGGGGCACCCTTACTGGTTCTCTCACCTTCAACTCGCGTTCCCCGTCCCAAACCTAGAAATACGTGCACCAAGTTCCAACTCTCATTACCTCGTTTCTTTTGCCGACGACGTCTCCTCAAGGTACCTTGTTGGCTACCGTACTCCTCTTGACATTCCTACTCCACCCTCAACTAAGAAGTCCCAATATCTACTTTCCAACACACGACACTGACTACTTGCCAGAAGAAGTTTCTCCTCCATATCAGAGGACCATATCTACAGTTGACTTCATTATGGACCCAGATTCATCCACCAGGCTGGTCATCGGCCTTGACTTCGGAACAAGGCAAGTTACATGATCATATATAACATGTCATGGAAGGATGACTACCCGAGACGCGCCTTCCCTCCATTCCCAATCACGGCCTGGCCTTCATATCGAGTGCTTACAATCAGTAGTTTCTCAGGAGTCGCCTTCGCCGAGGTCAAGAGCAACTCGCTCCCTAATATCAGGGATGTCTGTGTCATTTCACAATGGCGAGGATCTGGTTCATCCACATACGACCTTGTGAAAGTCCCCACGAAGGTCTTCTACAGCGACGATGGCCAAATCGTTTGGGGATACGAAACTCCAGACGGCAAAGAGCCAATAGATTTGATCAAACTGCTCCTTCTTCCAGAGGATGAACTTGAGACGTATCTTCGGGGCCAAGACGCTACCGACATTGAGAGATCCAGGGATAAGATAACATCTCTGGGGAAGACCGTGACGTCCGTCATTCAGGATTACCGTGAGTGGCCTTCATTAAAAACCACCTTTAGCCCTCATTGATGATCTCGCTTCTCTCCGAGCATATGACCATACTAATCCGATTAACTTCACTGTGTAGTACGTGAGCTATGGAGATACTCCTTGAAGCAGATCAAGGCCAGTATCGGCGAAAAGTTAGAGACTCTGCCGTTCCACGTGATCCTGACAGTTCCTGCGATTTGGTCGGAAGTAGCCCGCCAGAGCATGTTACATGTCGCAAAACAGGCTGGAATCTGCGATGATCGAGCTTCTGGTAAGACACGAGTCGAGTTGGTTGATGAGCCCCAAGCTGCTGCTACCGCCATCTTGTTCCGAGAACTTGGTAAACGTCACGATTTGGAGCCGGGTACAAGGATTGTGGTCGCAGACTTAGGAGGTGAGTACCGTCGCAACCATGCTTCTGAGTCCGCTCTCACTAGAGGGCCAAGCCAATGCTAACATGAGGTAGGCGGAACAGCGGTAAGTAGGGGACATAGCTACTTCACTGGCCATCATGTCTCACCGACTCACTATGTCGACCAACAGGGGCTAACAGTCGGGCCTTCTGGTACAGGATGTAATCACGTATACCATTGAAGAAATTGATCCAACTCCCAGGTTCCAAGAATGCGTCGAAGGGGCTGGTAAGTTTGCATCGAATTAAACGAAAACTTTATGACTTCTGGCTTAACATTCATGCTAACTGTTGCAGGTGGATTGTATGGCGGAAACTTTCCGGATCGCGAATTCAAGAAGGCACTGAAGCTGGAGATCGGCCGTCAGAGATGGAAAGAGTGCTCCCACCTCCACGATATGATCCTCAGGGAGAGCTGGCAGTACGGCATCAAGCCCAGCTTTGACAACTCCGACCAGCTATGGCATGTCAACACGTACAATGCCGGGACATGCCAACTCAACAGCGAGCAGGTAGCCGAGTGTTTCGACAATACGGTAACCTCGGGCATCGTGAAGCTTGTAAGGGGGCAGATTCAGCAAGCCAAGGCTGCAAGTGAGAGCGGCACTCCGCCCGAGGTATGTCCCTACTTCCTTACATGTCAAAACCATCGAGCAAGGGATCCCTGATACGTGTCTAGTTGATCTGCTTGGTTGGCGGCTTCGGTCGATCCCCTTACATCTACAAGGTACTTCACGATAAACTCTGTCGCAAGCAGAATATCGAACTCATCCAGGCCAGAGACAGTACCTCGTAAGTACCTAGAATGCCCTCATCCTCACCTGATTAATTGTTTGCTAATACTTTCGTCACATTAGTTGGTCCGCTGTCGCTCAAGGTGCCGTGCTTACGCGTGCTGTTCAGCCGGAATCTCGAGTTGCAAGATACAGCTATGGCTGGAGCACGGACGAACGGTTCGACCCTGACCATCACCGTATCGAGGACAGATACTACGACGATGGCCGGTCGATGTGGATGGCACGTAATCAGGTGCATTGGCCTATCAAAAGGGGTGATCGCGTACAAAATTCTGCGAATGGAGGAGCGTATGATAAAACGTTCCTGCCCGACGAGAAGGGAATCCAGACGCACAAGGCACGATTTTACAAGTCGACTCTTAGAGAGCCTCCAAAAAGGGTCAACGCCAAGCGTAACGTCGCCGTCGGCGAAGAGGCTGCGCCCGGTGTCGTGTTCCTGGGTAACATTGAGCTTACGACGCCTGTGAAAGTCCAAGACCTACCGAAGGTGTCTAACGGCGACGAAGAGTCGTTTCACTACTTCGCGTGGACTTGGAAGATCAACGTCAGCGGCAGTTCTGTCAACATGATCGCGACTACTTCAGATGGTGAGGAGGTTGGGAAGCTCGATATTGGCGACATAACGAAGGAGTAGGTTGACGACTTGGTTCTCAGACATTGAGTCCATATATTGATGGTCAGCTCATTGCTTTGGTTCATCGTAGCACAGAACCTGCAGACACCGCACGTCTGTTACTATGCTGACTGCATCAAACTTTTTATTCGCGGTTGCATTGAAGCTAGCAGAGACAGGAGGGGAATACTTCCTAGGTTTGGCCAGTCGGCGACCTAAAACGCATCATGATGAGCTGAAGCACACTGAGTTCAAAGGAACGTATCATAAGTCACTAGCAGTCCAGGGATATAGGATGCTTGGACATAGATATCAAATACGAGTTCCCCTGCCACTAGCTGTCGTCTATTCTAGCTTGACTTGTGCCAATATCTTGAAGGGCAACAAACAGGCAGGGTGCTTCATGTGAGAAACCTCGCACTTCCGGTGTTAACGAGCCACAAGCCTAGATGAAAAAGAATAAGCGCTCATCTTCTGATCACGCTCGCGTTGGACTAGGGTCAAATAGGGGGAACTAGAGGACCCGTATTTTAGCGTAGGTGCATTGCCACCAGATGAGTAGTTCCACTGTCGCAAAATTCAAATGCATGTAATACCAATCCTAGGATATGGTCCGTATGGAAAAGTGGCCTATAGTCCAGCAGACCCTCTGGTCGTCCGATACTAAGGTCTCACGCCGAAAGAGAGCGTTGTTCCTATTTAACCTTTAAGGACGGGCTATGGCAATAACAGAGCGGCAGCCTTTCACACACCGCATTATCGTGAAGACGTGAGACCTTCAAATCTAATTTATAGACTCAAAAGTGGTGTAGTACGTGAGGGCCAATGGTTTGCTACGGCTGCGACGCTCGGACTGCGAAGACGCCGCGGGAGGCCGACCATGAAACCCCGCAGCCACCGGTTTCCTCCCAGCGTTTGATTCACCAGATCGCGAGCTCCTACATCATTCCCCTGTATCCTCTGGAAGTCCGACCTCCGGGAACACCAGAATGTCAGGAATCCCACCGCAGACGGCAAGGCGACAAAACGAGAAGCCCACATCGCGATGGCACCCAATATTCAGCAAGCAGCGGCCATTACCTGCGCGGAGAGCATCGCGATACTGCATCTTCTGCATTCGGTGCCCGAGCAGCCATCGTCGAACCCAGTCATCGGCCACCAGAGTAGACGGACGGGACATACTCTGTCCTTTGACGAAGAGCGGAGTCTGGCCAGTACTCTGGCATTTCTGGCCCGCACCACGGACAATCCGAACTACATCCCGGCAGTCTGCATCGAAGAGCGGCCCGAGCCAGTGGCACGGCTGAACGTCCTGCTCGCTGTGAATAAGGCTCGTCCGGAGGATGGGAAGCAAGTTCTGGCGCGCCTGAAAAAAGGTTTTAGCAGAATATTCGCGCTGCTCTCACTGACGAACGATGGTAAATACAGCTAGAAACATAACCTACATTTTTTTTAAGATGCATCTGATACGGTAGATCAGATAACTCGAGAGCGACCGAATCACAGGTTTTTACGGCGATCGTTTCCATGTGTTCCGCACGTATCCTCTGTCGTCTGCGCCTTGCTCAAAACTACAAGAACGTGAAGAAGCAACCGATTAAAGAAGTTTTAATGAAAGCAATGAGCCGTTTCCGAGACATTCACCAAGGGGAGCCTAGTGACTCAGAACCAACTTCCCTTGTACCACCCTTGGTCGGGGCAGGTAGAGAGGTTATGAGGCTAATAGATGCGTGGAGTAATGATCAGACCACTTCAAGATTGGGAGATCTAGTGGAAGGCATTCACAATCTCTGGACATTGGGAGGCATTCCTGCCTTGCTAACTAAAATACCAAACCAGGTACTAGATCCGAACCTCAAGGGTAACCTCATCAATACACTTGAAAAGGTGTCGAGATATCGTGAAACGGCTACATTCCTTTGCAGCACAGCCAGAAGGTTCATCTTGGCTCGAAAGATGCAGATTGTCACAGTCGAACTGCCCGAGAAGGCATTCGACAGAGTCCCAACGGATCAGTACACACCCAGGTTCCAGCAGACCATGGCGGCAAACCACGCTCCAGGGCAACTCGGAGACATATGTCGTCTGTTAGGCGTTTCTGAGAAAGAAGCGCAGAAGCTTTTCGCCCAGCAGTCCCGGAAGACACTTAAAGAAGCCAAGATACACGCCGAGATTCAACTTATCCATTATTGCGAACTCCACTCTTCTTCAATGGCGCTATGGCCTCGCGTCATCCGCTCGAGCAAAGATGCCTGTTGGTTGTGTAACATATTCATCCTTGCTCACGGCAAGATGTACACGTCCAAGTGCCATGGGAAGCTCTATCCCGGATGGCGATTGCCTCTACTCCCGGAACCATCTTTATATATCATTGCCGAGAAATTCAATTGCCGTTTGCAAAGCCGGGTCGGGGAGAGTATCCAACAGCTACTGAAGAGGAAGGAAAGGACAATTCATCCAGGTGATAATGAAAGCACCCTCTCGATATTGCTTTGGGAGGCATCGACGTCGGCAGTGTCAACCGAAGAGCCTACGCCAATAACCTCGAGTAAGGACACGGCGGCGCCAGAACATATTGGTAGTGATGAAAGTGACGCAACCGGAAATGCGGTAACCGGTGCAGGTGGAAACACGCCCACCATTTTGTATAATGAGCCAACAGTACGGGACGTCGCTATCATCGACGAGACTAAGGACGAGGTTGATGTGAATCATGCGACTTCCTTGGCAAGATCGAGAGGTCCGGGCGATTCAGAGGAAAGTCCAGAATTCATTCCAGGGACAGTCGTGTCGAAATCCATTGCCGTCTGCGAGGCGTCCCAGTTGTATGCAGCAGGACGCGTGGAACTTCAGGTCGACTATGGTACAAGGTTAGAAAGGCAGGTAGCGAACGGCTGCCATAGGAGACTAAAATACGATGTGGGGTGGCTAACAAGAGAGGAGGCGATGAGTCTTGAGAACAGTGAAGCTGTTTCTGTTTGGGATGTGGAGTCTCTCGAGGCAGAGGTTTCGTGCTGCACGGGCGGACCTTCGGACATGTATATATCAGCCTGCGGAGCCATGCTAAGAGCTCTAGGAAGTTTGAGGCAGAAGGTGAGGCTACTCTGTAGGAAGCAGTGAGGCTACCCTGGAAGAATTTGTATGTAAAACCGTATAAGGTAGGCTCAATCAAGAATGATGGAAATTTCAAGGTGTGTCGTAAGTGCGTATATCAGCCATATCAAAACTATGGACTTCCCGCAATAGCTAGGGGGATGCAGGGCTATATATATTCGTGAATAGCTGCAGTAATATTCAGCAAATCATTCATTCATTAATCCATTATTTCATTATTAATAATTAAGGGATAAATAATGGGAACGTATAGAAAGGTATTGAAGGCCGCGTAGCCTTTTGCGACCTCGAATAGGGGTCGACCCATTTTTCCGGAGGAAACCTCCGGATTCCTGGAAGAGCCAAGCTCACTAGGATAAGCTCGTACTATTGGTATGTCTCCGAGCAACAAGCTATGGGTTCATTTACCTCAAAGGGTTTATCGTAGACACAGCGATTCTCATAACATTGTCCCCATCTCAGCAGCCACTCGCTCGTCACTCCAATAAATCTCAGCAATTACAATTACAGCACACCCCGGCCGTCCATAGAGCCCTCCTTTACCTCTCTACTCATGACAAAGCCCGTAGGTTGTGCTGACCACAAACATGTTGCCTGCTTTGTCCACTTCAGAGTCACGTTCCTGCTAGTGATACGCAGGACATTGTAGCGTATACTCTTCTCGGTGCTGCCAACTAGACCGTCGAAATCCACCACTCGCAGTTTCTTCTGCTTCCAGTCTTGCCGCCGGGGTCCAGGCGAAAATGTGGTAGAAGACGGCAGCATTCGGGACGCTGGCACTCTACGACCAGCGCACTTTGCCAAGTCGGCACGAAGGTGTCCACTTTAGTTGTCCATTGATACAACGTCTCATTGCGTTACTTAAGGCATATACTGACTTGCGAAATCTTGTCGTCAGTCCAGGTGGGGACTTGAGCAGTAAAAGCCTGAGTGGTGGTATGAACTGGAGTGCTGACAGACTCAGCATCCGCTAGCTGGTTGGAGCGGCTGGCCAGTTGCGCCTCCAGCGGTTCCTTTTGATCATGGAGCATCACAATACTCTGCACAAGGTATTGGTGAGGCAGCATGGAAAGCTCGGCAGCAGTAAGCTTCAGCAGGCTGTTTGAGGCTGTAAGCGCTACCTCCTCCATGTTGTCGGTAGGGCAACGCTAATCTAAGTCTTCAGGAGACGTGTCACTAGCCAGAGTCATATAATCTTGTTGTAGATTAATGGGATGGGACCCGGTACATTACTTACTGGCGCTTCGGAATGATTGAGGTGGACTGGGGTTATTTGATTATGTCAGGCAACCCGGAAGCACAGTTGAGCTCCCAAGATTCGAAGGAGCGTGCACAATTGGGACACAGAGACGATTGTGCAGGAATGTGAGAATGCGTGGAATAATTCAGATATCTGAAGGGGTAGAGACAAGTGAATGGAGGAAGACCGAAATTTTCTCTGACGGAAGAGCTTGCAAGAGGTAGGGACCAAAATCGAGAGAAAATTACCTAGTCACTTTTGGTGGCATTCCCATTAAAATAGAAAGCACCATAGACGGTCCCGTGTTGTCCTTCCTTCTAAATCTTCTGCTTCGAATGGAAATCAGAGTGCTTCGTGCCTAACTGTAGGGAGGTAGGGAAAGTACGACGGAGACGTGTACTAGAACATGAAGTACTCTTGTAGACGGAACAGCCCCTGGCTTTTTAAGCCTGATAACGTGAGACGATAGAAATGCTATCTAGACCGCCTAGTCGAGTCTTAGGGTTAGTATATGACGCTCCCATCGCAACTAGAGATTTCACTCAATGAGTAACTTGTTACCACAGTTCTGTATATTTCCTGGAAACTATCTGAGCCTGGCACATGAGCGTTCCGAGCAGCAGGGAATAGAGGGCTAGGAAACCAGCCACGAGTAATCTTCCCCGTTCGCCCTTTGGTAAACAGAGGAAACATTTAATAGGATGATAAGACAAAATGGACAAAAATGAGGGCTAAGTCAACAGAGAGATACAAAATCATGCAGTCCCCTATCGAGCGTATATCCCCGACAAGATACTTTATAGCTGTTGATGCGCCCGTCGACAGCAAGAAAATTTCGCACTAGCACTAGTTAAGCTCTGGGGAGAGACCTACCAGGAATAAAAGAGAACAGAGAAGAGTTTAGGATAAGAGAAGCAGAAGAAGCAGATGACCCGAAGAAGAGAAAAGAAGAAATAAAAGAAATAAAAGTTAAGAATGGAAGGTAAGCCGAGACTGATAGCGGCATTGATCTACAGAAAATGTGATGACAGCGAGGGAATTAAAAGATAAGATTTATATATATACATTAACCCATTTTTTACCTTTGCTATATTAGCAACTATTTTCAACCCGGGCGATGCTGAGGGACAAAGATATATGAATTCATGGCGCTGTCTCTGAATAAATACGTAACTGCCAAGCCGTAATTAGGTCTTAGCAACCTTGTTACCATATTATCCCTAACAGATATCAGGGGCACGCATGTGCTGGGTCTAAAGCTGAACGTATCCTACAGAATCGGTACCACAAAAAGTTCCTGCAGCATGAGTCAGATTTATCGGAATTCGTACTTTCCAGCTGATGTGATCCGGACGGGCGGAGATACCTGCCGCCGATATCTCGGAATTTCGCGGATTAAGAGAATCCTTTAACGGAAGCATCACAGAACCACGTGAACGGAGTTGACTTCGCCTAGGCGGAAGCTAAGCCCTATGAGGTCTAGAGAGCATGCTGGTTAACCGCGCAGTAATTGTGGGCCCCCGGTTGTTCAAGAGCGCGACCCCGATGGAGGGTCGCCAAGGGGCCGGGGACGTCGGAGGCGCTCACAGGAGCGAACCGGCGTTGCGACAAGCCAAGAGCATCGCTTCAAAAAGACATTGGAATAAATAGTCGAAAAACGCCAGTGAGATGAAGGATTAAAATGGCATCTCAGATATCCAAGCATTCAATCTATTCCATATACTTTTCAAATACATCAAACTAGATGCAGAGCATCGACGTCTTAATAGTAGGTGGAGGCCCTACAGGGGTTGCGCTAGGCTTGGAACTAGCAGCCCAAAAGATACCATTCCGCATCATCGACAAGGCACCCGCAGGCCGCTCAGACAAGAGCCGCTCCCTGGTCGTGCACCCTCGCACACTCGAACTCCTCAACCGCCACGGCATCGCCCGCGATCTGGACGCGCGGGGCAACACCGCCGACGGCGTCACCCTCTGCGTTAACGGGAAGGAAGTGGCCGGGATCGAGGTCCAGGACGTTGCGAGACTTCCCAACACCGCCTTCCCATTCCAGACTATTATCTCGCAGCACGACACGGAGATATTCCTCGACGAGTCCCTAGCGAAGTACGGCTTCGGCGTGGAGTGGGAGGTGAGAGTCAAGTCCATCGCCCAGGACGCAGACGGCGTGACGGTGAAGGTCGGCAAGAATGACGACACCACTGAGGAGACAGTGAGGGCCAAGTTCGTCGTCGGCTGTGACGGAAAGCACAGCATCGTGCGCGATGCTGCCGGGCTAGTCTTCGAGGGCGACTCCTATCCCCAGGACTTCATCCTCGCGGACACGCACTTGAAATGGGGCAAGCCAAACAATCGGGCTTACTTCTGTTTAGGTCGAGGGATTCTAGCCATGTTGCCGCTAAAAGACGACATGGTCCGTGTGGTCGCGTCTCGCGCCACCGTCACCCAAAGACAGGGCGACCCCTTGCTCGAAGACTTCCAGAAAGCCTTCTCGCAGATGGTGCCCGGCAGCGGCACGCTCCACGACGCGACCTGGCTCGCCCGGTTCTACCTCCACCACCGCGGAGTCAACCGGTACAACAACGGCAGGCTCTTCGTCGCCGGCGACGCGGCGCACGTCCACAGTCCCGTCGGTGCCCAGGGCATGAACACGGGGATCCAGGATTCCGTCAATCTCGGATGGAAGCTCGCGGCGGTGGTGCGCGGAGAGCGCCCGATGTCGTTCCTCGACAGCTACAACGCGGAGCGGCGCCCCGTGGGCCAGAGGCTCCTCAAGACCACGGACAAGGCCTTCACGTTCATGAGCTCGGTCAACCCCATATTCGTCTTCTTCCGCAACCTCATCCTGCCCTGGATTATGCCCTGGGTAATGAGGGACCGGAGCCGGGTGCAGAATGCTTTCAATCGCATTGCCGAGTTCGACATCACTTATCGAGGCAGCGGCATCGTCGGCACGGCTCCCGGCCTTCAGGGGTGTAAGATCCAGGGAGGCGATAGGGTGCTCGATGGCAAGATTGAAGGACCCGAGGGTCAGCAGTACCTGCTCAACTTACTCGATGCCACAAGGCATCACCTGCTTCTGTTCTCTGGCGTCGGTTCCGGATCGGCCACGGAGGGCACCTTACAACGCGCCGAGGCGAAATTCTTGGAAAGAAGTCCTGTTGAAGTCAAGGTGCACACGGTGTTTGGACAGAAGCCGAATGGCGAATCCGGATACGTGGATGTGGATGGCATACTCCATACGGAGTTCGGCTTTAAACAGGCGGCGTATATCTTGGCCCGACCAGATGCTTACGCTGCACACGTCGGCCCCCTGTCAGCACTTGACGCCCTGCCAAATTGGTTAAAGCAACTGCACTGATGGCATGGATATTCTTGTTGATTGCATTTGATTGGCGTCGGAAAACTCTCTTCTCTAGTTTGGAAAAGGAAGGTCACTAGTTTGGAAAAGGAAGGTTTACTTGCACATTATCAAGACCCCTGAATATAATTAATATGACCTTAATGTTTTATTAACTGGTGTCCATAAAGAATACCCGAGTCATATGACTGCCGTCTAGAGGGCTAAACGTGAGAAGCCTAGCACGAATAGTAAGGCGGTTTGCTTTGGTCAGATAGATGCTCGATGTCGCGCCATATGCCATAAAACCTATCCTCATGTAATTCCAGTTGTTGGACTACACCCTTTAGCATCTTAGAACCGCTTCCGTGCCTGGCCATTTAAGACTCGCTTACACTAGACGTTCCAGCTTGTGAGCTAGTCTAAGTGGAAACAATACCAAGGGCATCTGGACCTAATGCAACGTGTTCGTCCGATTGAAATCGTTCAATGGTGGCATTTCTAACCCTAATTCGTGCTACGGACTATAGCTCTCCGATTAATGACGAAATTCCGCCACGACCCGCTACTACGTTGACAGGGTCAGAGTCTCGGGAGTCAGAAATATTTCCCCACGCACTTCGCCACCAAGACAGGACCCCTACATGAAGGTTCTAAATAACATCACCTAAGCCACTAGCCGTGTCAGAAATTGCCTGCAGATTCCCCCCTCTATTCATACAGTGACGCAGAGAAGGCAAGATGGATAAGTCACCACTTGTACTACGATATTTGCACTAAAGCTCGAAAGACATCTATAGCTTGGTATACGTCGACGTAACGGAAATTGTACATGTAATGAAGCGGAGACGTGTGTTTAACTCTAGTGAGTATCGGATGGGGATCGAGGTCCTAGTGTCTCTCCTTCTAGGAGTCGTATATGATTTGAGTAGATAGCTGCGCCACGGCACTTGGTGTAACAACCCAAGGAGAAATGTCTCCTCAAGAAAATTCCAACTCGAATCCAGTCGTGGATTTTAACTTTATGCCAAGTAAGCCAAGATTACCCCATACTGGGCGGCTTCCCCACTTCCACCAATCATATCCCGACTAGGGGATTCAGGGGGGCTAGGTCGTCGAACCTGATACGACGGTCTTACCTTCACGAGGGCTAATATTGCTTCCGTTGTTACGACCTCATAGCCAACGGGGGGCCGGTGTATGAAGAATCTCCGGGGAATGACTACGGTCAAGGTGCACGTGTGGGCAAGAAATAGTCCTTCAATCAGAGCGATGAACGATTGCGGTCTATAGTCATAGGAGGCGTTGAGATTGTAGATATAAAGTAATGATCAGCAGCTGATGATCAACGTCTGAAAGATACCCCTAGTCATCAGCATCTAGACCATCAGCTCTAGTCCAGTCAGCCTGACCACTTCGCCATTCCAATATTGCATTATTCTGATCTCCTATCATCCACGATGAAGTTCGCTGCCACCGTATTCTCCTCCATCCTGCCCCTGGCGTTGGGCCAGACGCTCAACATCCCCACGCGGTCGGGCAGCATCATCTCGCTGTCGGAGCCGTCGGTGATCAGCGGGTCGCGGGACTTCAACAACCAGGAGTTCGACCGGGGCCGAGCGTGCGACACGGACGCGGACACGGGCAGCGACTCGGCGGTTTTTATTTTGGAGAACGGGGCGAGCATCTCGAACGTGATCATCGGCAAGGACCAGCTCGAGGGCGTGCACTGCCGGGGGTCCTGCACGCTGACCAACGTGTGGTTCCGCGACGTGTGCGAGGACGCCATCTCGGTGCTCGGCACCGGCGACGTGCTGATCCGCGGCGGCGGCGCCCAGGAGGCAAAGGACAAGGTCGTGCAGCACAACGGCCGCGGCACCGTCACCATCCGCGACTTCACCGTCGTCAACGCGGGGAAGCTGTTCCGCAGCTGCGGCGACTGCACCAATAACGGCGGCCCCCGGAACGTCGTCATAGAGAACGTCAAGGTCAGGGGCATGACCTCCGAACTCGCCGGCATCAACTCCAACTACGGCGACACCGCCACCATCAGCGGCTCCTGTGGCGTCTCCAAGAAGGTCTGTCAGGAGTGGAAGGGTGTCACCAAGGGCAGCGGGAGCAGTTCCAAGGTTAGCACGACGGCGAACTGTCAGGGCGCTCAGGGGAAGCTCGAGAAGCTGCCTACCTGCTAACTGAGGTGGTCGAGGTTGATGAAGCCCACGGTAACTATGGTATAGTCTAGTTTAGCGTACTTAGGGTATAAGGAGGTAGTATGTCCCTCGATGTGAATTGGAGACAATTTCTGAATCAGGTTTAGTTTGGTCCTTTAGCGTACCGTAATCCGTGCGTTTGAAGGGGGCCGAAAATTCATTATGCCGCCCCCCATCCCATGCGGAGGGCACTAGAGTTCTTGGTGTTAGACACTGCGTAACCTTGGATTGTGTGCATTGGTTGTTGTATTCATCATGGAGTCCTCTGTCAGGGCTTATACTAGTGGATGTGGCTGGTGTAGTCCCCACCCTGAGCCACAGGTAATCTCCGTGGCGTCCTGTCTATCTTAGGACCCCTGATATCTAACACTTGGAGCCCGTTTTCCAAACAGCTAAATTGTCTCAATCGATAGATCGGATTCCAAGTTTCTGGCGCTCGCTTCAAGGGCAAGCAATGCCTCTGGTACTAGAGCTCGAAGATGTGTACTTGTTGAGGATGGCGTTGACTCATCTTTACTAGCCTATTTTCAGAGTTGATAAACAATTATTACTACTTATATGATCATGGCAGATGGTAGTCACTTACCGTGGCCCGTGGAGCAAAATATTGTACAACTTAAGGTTACCTTGGGACGGGTAAATCACATATTACCCATAATTAGTAATTAAGTCGATATAGCCGAAACTCGACAGCGGTGATAACAAAATCGACTGGCCCGATACATGACACAAGCTTTTATGGGAGACTAAACAGACCGCTCGACATTCTCTTAGCTGCTAGTTTTACCGGCTCCTGCTGTGGTGGCTGAATTCTGATCCCATCGGCTTCATGCCTCTCGGATTTCTCAGTGTTGCCACCTAGCTCGCCCGGCGTCCTCTGTAGAGGATTCCCGTCTAATTCAGCCTTTTCTTATGATTTCGCATCCGGCATTTCTCTCGACCTAGCAAATTTGGGCCGACGCCTCCAGAAATAGAATAGGCCCGGGGCTACAAAAACAGCAGCAACGCCCACCCCGACACCTATCCCAGCCTTGGCGCCTGTCGAAAGCTTGGATTCCGTTACATTTGGCGAGAGCCCAGATGGTATTGGCGTCGTGCCGGTTGATGCCGCGGTGTTCCCAGTCACGGTAGTAGAATTTGAGGCGCCCGGAGTCTTCTCTAGCTCCGGGGTGGTAGAGGACGAGTTGTCGTTCGCCAGTATCCGAAAGTCAGGATTTACTGCTAACGTATTCAATGAGTCATCGTCAAAAGCGCCGCCTTAGGCGACTAACTTAAAATCAGTGTCGATGATATTAATAATCGGAGGGGTTGGTCCAAACGAGGCGCAAGTTCGTGTCACAAGGACCGTATTCCGTGAAGTACCATCGGGAAACTAAGCACCGAGCGAGATCCCCTCATGATCTGTAGGCTTTGCTTGGTTCCAACTGTGACATGATCGAGGGCCCCTTCGATAATAGCGCAAGTCAATTGCGATCATAATTTTGGCGTACTTAGAATAGTAACGTCGGTGTAATTTGGATATCTTCGTCAAGAGGCTGCAGGGCAATACTGAACGCATAATATTCCTCCCGCCCCGTATCTTTGTTGTCCATCGGGTAAAATTCAGTCGGGGGGAACACCGCCGGGTGATAGACAGCACATCAGATGGCATCTCAAAGTCCGCCCGTGTAATATCCTTCCGAACAAGTGTTTTACCGGATTCTTGGCCCCCTGACATCTTCCACGCATGAGTATGTGCTCAGAGTCTGCTAAGCAAGAAGTCCTGTTAATTAATAGGTCGTGTTCGCTGTGGCGACGAAGCGCTTGACTGTATTCTACAGCAAAGTAATGAAAAGAAGCGTAAGGGAATGAAGTCTGCCCAAAAAGACATTTGCTGTGGTAAGGATCTCACGCTGCTTTTACGAGATTTGTGACGGTCACGCTGCCCGCTCTACCCCTCCCTATGTCGCCAGCGAATCATTGGTACAGTCACCAGCAACTGCAGATGCCATATGCTGGCACAAGGGGTCTCCTGTGATTGAATGTAACGTCTTGGCACCGTGCCTAGTGCAGCGATGCAAAAGGGCCAATCATTTGGTGAGGAACGGACAGCGTTTAATTGCAGTTGGTTCTCGGGAACCCTCTGGTCTCTCGTCAATGGAATGGTTATACGCTGTATAACCTTATGGAACCACCAGCGCAAAAGCATAAATACATGGATGCTCGGATATCATGGTGAAAACATGGCGCACAAAAGCAAAAATCAAGTACTGATATGATGTTCAGAAGGCGCTATGAGAAAAGCAGCTCCAATGCCCTTTTTTGGCTCTTAGTTGTACCGTGACCTCTGAGATATTTTATCACCATCGGTCCTAGGTACTCACTCGTCATTGGCATCTGATAGAGGGCCTCAAGGTGGGTGGCCGCCCTCCGAGCTCTGTCAGAGAAAATGGTGAAGTATAAAGTAAAAAGCACAGGAAGTAGCCTAGCTGGTATTTCCGTAGTATCGGAAGTAAATAGATGACCACTAATGCCTGTCCTTAACTACTCAGGGGCGAAGCCCCTATATATACACAAACTAGAACCTCGCGGTAAGGCACTGGGCCAGTGCGCTCTAAAAGGGGGTCCCACCTTAGCGCCTAACAGGCTCGCAATCGGTGAGCCCAGGAGATCCTCAATAACCCAGGCCTAATAGGCATACAGAGCGTCCCATCGACCATATCAGACTTGACCGCAAGACTACAAGTAGATTACGTGCAGCCCGTTTTTCTGTGAAATGTCAAACCGTGCCTCAGACTGGGGCCTAGTGAATATCAATTGGTCCTGATAGAAGTCGTCGAAGCCTTCTGATGATCAAACACCAATTATCCTCAGGATAGAGGCGATCTTGGCAGTTCCATTGACGGTGCCCCGTTCGCAGTTCCTTCTTGGTATGGAGCTCATCAGGGTTACGTCTTCCCAACCAGTTCACAGATCATTCAGTGGCAAACATGAGGGAGTCAACTTAACAACAGGAGAGAATTCGGGGTGTTTATGCTAGCGAATATCTGGCTGTTGCTTAAGAAACGCGCAAAAAGAGCTATAATGTCACGTGCGCGTGTTGTAATTAGCTAAACACGCAATTGTAACGGCTATGAAGGTATGTTAGAATTAAGTCCTTGAGCTGGTATGGGAGTCGTCCCAATACTTACTATGAGAACATGTTCTCAATGTGAGGCACGGTGCGGCTAACGATGCGTAACTCGCCATCGTTGTATCCAGAGACAACATAGCCAAGGAGAAGCAGGAAAATAATATGTACCAAGAACAACCGTAGTACAATGGCATAGATGCCACAAGTGGGCTCTAGTGACACTATGGAGTCATAGAAGCCACAGGGTAGACGAAGCTACCCACGTAGGGCAAGGCGGACAGAGTAAGGGTGTTGAGACACAAGCAGGCGGCGGGCAAACCCAATAAACTTGTGTGACATGGCAAATGTGCCTTAATTCATCGACTTCATTATCTGAGATATCATGCCGAAAACCGTTTTCATGCAAATGAAGCCATCTCCGCAACTGGACCGGAGTATTCCCAGATTTCCCTTTCCCTAAGACACCACTACAGAAAGACGCCGGATCTAAGCAGCCTTGGCAGCCTGGGTGGGAGTCACCTTCTTGCCATCCTTGTTGTATCGCACACGCGGCGGAGGAGCACGGTTGCGGCGGCCCTCGCGGGATCGGACACTGTAGGGGAGTACTGTCAGCACGACGGAATCGGGTCGGAGGTAGGAAAGGGGGGGGATCGGCTTTTCTTAGAGGTTCGACCAAGGCTCATCTCAAGCGCATACGCAGCCGGGGACAAAGCGCGTAGTCGTGCCCTCACGACCGAGGGACGAACGTACCGGACGATCTTGCCGTGGATAGCGCAAGAGACGCAGTACTGCAGCTTGAGGTACATCTTGGGAACCGTGTACTCGGCAAAGACAGAGGCGTCCGAGATATCACGGATGGCGGCAGACTCGACCATGTTGCGGATTGTGAAACGCTTGATGGCCTTGTCCTTGGGGGTGCATCGCGAGCAGTTGCTGCAGCGGATGGGCTTGACGTGGCCACGGCCCTTCTTGTTACGGCCGCTGTATAAAGAAAGACGAGTCAGCACATAGACTTTCTCCAATAACCAAAAATCCCCAGGACCGTAAAGGTACCGTACTTGTTCTTTCTCTTCTTGACCATGGTTGCGGTGCTGTTGAACTTCCTGGTGGTTATTGAGGGTGGGTTGACGAGAAAGTTGAATTGGCGCAGGTATTGAATTTCAGGAAAGTTCATATGGGCGTAATGGAGAAAATACAAAATACAAAGCTGGTGGAGGGTCCCCCACTAACATGGGAACTTGGTCCAATGAGAGAAAAGGTAGCCGACTTTTCAGCCGAAGGCAAAATTGAGTGGGCTTCGGTATCGATTATGAGGGCAAGCACCACTAGAAACCCTAGCACCTTCAGCTCGAGGTGGTTCGTGCTCAGTTACCCGAGCCCTGCAGTCCTCCACCAGCCCCACTAAATTGCACAGCCACACCCACACAAGCCCCACGCACGCACACACATCCCACCAAACGACATTCTCTACTAACTAAAGCCAGAACTTTTCGAGCCTTCCTATTAAATCTTTTTTTCCTCCACCAAACATCTTCCCATAGATTGCTTAGGACGGCAATAGCGATATTGTCTAGGTAAGCTCTCTCCCTCTACCCCGGCTATGCTATCTATCCATATCTATCTTCAGTTTGTCTCCCTCAAGGGTTTCTAATCATCTGGCCAAACAACAGGCAATCATGCAGATCTTCGTCAAGACCCTCACGGGCAAGACTATCACCCTCGAGGTGGAGTCGAGCGACACCATCGACAATGTCAAGTCCAAGATCCAGGACAAGGAGGGCATCCCCCCGGACCAGCAGCGCTTGATCTTCGCCGGCAAGCAGCTCGAGGACGGCCGCACCCTCTCCGACTACAACATCCAGAAGGAGTCCACCCTGCACCTCGTCCTGCGCCTGCGCGGTGGTGCCAAGAAGCGCAAGAAGAAGGTCTACACCACCCCAAAGAAGATCAAGCACAAGCGCAAGAAGACCAAGTTGGCCGTCCTCAAGTACTACAAGGTCGACGGCGACGGCAAGATCGAGCGTCTCCGCCGCGAGTGCCCTGCCGACACTGTGAGTCCTCTCCTGCATCTCTCCCTGGTCTTGCTTTTTGCGTGATTGTAGCGAGGATATAACTAACTGTCGACCTTTCACAGTGCGGTGCTGGTGTCTTCATGGCTGCCATGCAGGACCGACAGTACTGCGGTCGCTGCCACCTGACCTACGTCTTTGACAAGCCGTAAATGCGATCATGAGGAATGACGAAACGGCTGGCAACTAGCATCTAGGGATTCGCTTCACGGAATAGGGACTCATGGAAGAAATCATAGCGCGCCATGTAGACAACTCTGTTCTAGAACTGAATTCCTGAGTCGATGACATGCACGAAACCCGAGGCTCCCTTGATACAACATGTGACTGATGTGCCGTGGAACATGACCTCCCCGAGTACTAGTCACATTTATGGGCGACGGCCTCTAACTACGATATTCGGAGTGAGACACGATGGAGAAGTCTACCTGGAAGACTACTCCATAAGACTACGAATCTCCCAGACCTTGAGTTGCCCTAAGTTGAATAGCAAACCTAGACTGGATGTGGGGAGTCCTCTGATAATACCTTTTTTAAGCAGTTGCACTCGACCCCCTTGAGAGCGGCACAGCCTAGCAGAGGTAAGCTGTGGGGTGGAAGACAAGAGGGCTTGAAATATGAAGCCTAGGACCTGCGGACGGCATTCAAAGACACTTGGAAGCGGCCGCTCGGTTATCTCAAGCGGGGAAGAGTCCGCCTATGATGGGAATCTTGCTCACAACGAGACCTCTGATACCAACTGGACGATTTGGACGGTTTGAATGTGGTCTAATCTTCAGCACAGCAGCCGTTCACCATGTAGTTCTCATTCCCTAATGTCAGCAATCCCTTGCTTCTCCGTTGGTCACCCGCTGGCGGCTGAGATTGCCTCTCTCGCATTGGCTAGCCCCTGACAGAGAAGCTTTAAGTGTTGAAGCCTATGCAGGCTGTCCTTCGATCACTAGACAAGATTAAAATTGACCACTAATGACGCACCATCATATCTTGGACAACTGCCTGTGCTATGTCGTCGATTTAGATCCCGAGGAACGCGCCGATTAACGCCTACATAGTGACCCTCGATGCTGTACTCTATACCGCCACAGCTCGACTCCAGGACAGTGGTAGAATCCAGTGGCGAGATCATGCTCCTCACCACCCCGAACTCCGTCCTGTAGCCAGCAGTTGGCAGTCTACACCATCACTGCTGTCCTCATAGCCATGCACCTACTACCACGCTCCACACAAACGGTAAACACCATCACAACAACCACCATCGCCATCCGAAAACCCCAGAGTACAACCAACTAACCACACAATGCACCTCTCACAAAACCCACTCCCGCCAGACCTCCGCAGGTCGCGGGGCGCCCCCGTCGAACCTAATCTGTCGTCCTCGTCGCCGCCGGGCCACCCATCTTCCCCTATCCTTCGCCGCCTGCGTCTAGCGGACCGGACACCAGTTCCGTCGTCGCTATTGGGTTTCATGGTGTCGCAAGTACATGTGCTATGCTACTGTTAGCGTCCCCCAGCCGAGTCGTCCTCGAAGCGGGAATATTTACTCACGTTCGTCGGGGCCCTGCGTGCTTCTTATGATGTGAGCCGGAGGGTGCCCGAGAGGTCATATGCTTGATACGGAGTGAGTGCAGCGGTCGGAGCAGGGGGTTATTGATATTCCCGACCAAGCAGATTATCGTGTTAAGGGGGTAAATAGCATCGAGCGATTCCTCCACTCTGCTCACTGTCAGATGGCTGATGGCGGCTATTCGATATTGCTCCCCGGTGCGATGCTGTATTTAGTCCTGGCCTCGGCATGATTTCTGGGTTGAGGACGAAATCTAGGATTACCTCTTATGCTCCTTGCTTCACCCGTCGGAAGCGAACGGCAGACAGTTTAGAGAATACGCCGCCGAACTGTCCATCCTGGAATAGACTCGAACGAGGGGAAGGTTGTTAGGGTCGTAATATGTATGCCAATATTAGAAGCGCGAAATGGTTGATCATCCGACGGTCTCGGCATGATTGTGAAGTAAACCGCTATTCAAGTTACCCTTACCTATACCAGTTTATCGGCAAGACAGTCGTTGGTTAAGGCCACGGTCCTACAGTAACTAGACTTTCCTAGTAATCCACAGAAGCATCATGGACATTTACTAAGCCCAATCGCCAAGCAGACACACCCCAATCGTCGTTTGATAAGATTTGATCAATTCACCTACGTCAAGAACCCCCCAAAAAAGCGACAAGAAAAACACTGAAACGGGTATGATCCCCAATATTTCATCGGACACCTGACCTGAACTGTAATCCGGAACGCGGAACGCCTAGCCATGCATAACTCCTTCATTCTTTGGGAGCCCCTATCATCTCCTTCTCGGCTAAGCCTATCTCGGGGGATTTATGCCTCGACCTCGGAGTGCCTCTTCTTCTTTTTCTTCTTCTTCTCGCTCGTGGCTTCGGGTTCCACGCTGCCGTTGACGTCACTGTGCTTGCGCTTCTTCTCCTTCTTCTCCTTCTTGTCCTTCTTTTCTTTCTTCTCCTTCTTGGAAGGCTTGGCAGCCGCAGCGGTGGATGGGAGTGGCGCGTCAATCATCTCAGCATCCACGGCTAGGGTGTCGTCACCGCCGTCGGCCATGATATCAGCGATGGCTTGGTTCTATAAAATAGTCAGTATAAGATCAGAATGGGGTTAATCGGGAGAAAAGCACTCACCATCGCATCTGAGTTCTTAGTGGGCTTCTTGCCGGTAGCGTAGAATTCTAGGCGGTCCTCGACCTGCTGCCTGAGGACATTGCCGAACTTCTTGGAAGGATGTTCAGCGAAGTTGTCGATACGACTAGCGATACTGCACTTGTTGGCCAAGTATCTGCTGATGCGACCCTTGTCCTTCTGGCTAGCGCGGCCGATGTAGGTGCTGTGATAGATGAGACCAAATTTAGGCGTGTTGCCCTTGGTCTTCAGTGCGCGGAAGAGGGCCTTCTCGGCACCGAGGATCTGGAGTGTGGAGGCAGGATACTTGGCAAGGTTGGTGAGGGAGCCGGCTTTCTGGATGAGACGAGCGGCAACGACCTCGCCGATGAGAGCGGCCAGGTTGGGGGCGACAGAATTCATCTTGTCGACTAGGTAGCTGTAGAGGGAGCGGCGATACTCGGCAAGCTTGACAACTCGACCAGCAAACGAAGAGATGTTGTCCATGTCGACATCGGAGATCTCGCGACCCATGGAAATCTTGGCCTTGTTGATGATTTCCTGTGCCTTCTCCTCGTCTTCATTGACTAGAGCTGCGAGCTCGTGCAGCTTATCCTCGGTTAGAGAGGACTTGTCGCCAATGAATAGGGCCAATCGCGCATACGTCAGGTTGTCGGAAGCGATGCTGTAGAGCTCGGGAAAATGCCATCCGTACCACTCGCGGACTTTTTGGGAGAAAAGGTTGATTCCCTTGTCGAGATTGTCCAACGTGGCAATGGCCCTGATAACTTCACGTCTCCGTCAGTATCAATCGACGCGCTTCTGGAAATCTACTGACTGTGGTTATCGTTCTTGTGAACGTTGAACTTCACTTTTCCTCGAGAGTAGGCATGGCCCAGACCGAGCTGGGCCCTCTCGATATCGCCAGTCTCGAGACCGCCAAGCAACTTGGAGGCATGTAAGCGGATGTTTCGAAGCAAGTCGCCAACAACTTCCGACGTGTCGGCCGTCTCGCACTCGACGCCGGGGAACGCAGCCTTGATGGAACCAGCGAGGTTCTTCTCGGCCAGTCCTAAGACGATCTTGCTCTTCTTAGATTGGGGTAGGTTCAACTCGAGGTTGGACTTGAGATAATCGGAGAGGATACCCTCGGAAACCAGGTTGATATTCTCGAGGGCGTCGGCGGCAGACTTCCAAGGCGCAAAGCTCACCAACTGCACCATCTTCCCAAATTTGGCGAGGTCCTGGCCGGCCTTCTGCACCTCTTTCAGATGCAATCCGACGGCATCCTGCTGGTGGACCACCTTGAAGAGGGCATAGCCAACTGCCGATTCGAACAGCAAAAAGTCTACTCGCGTCATCGTGTCCGTTGTCCGTCCAGGCAGCTGTCCGCTCGACTTCTCGATAGGTGGGTATGAGAGGTTGAGATAAATTGAAGTTTCGGTGTTTTTGGCTCCAAAATTTTTCGGCAAAGCTAGCTGCTGCGCATTAAACTTCTCCACATTTGATAATGCCGATAACACCTGCAGGTACCTGATGGGTTAGCTTAGTACTTAGCCGCAAGGTAGATGTGGCTGGTTCTGAGTAAACCGTGGCGCCTGGTCTCCGTCAATTTGCTGTCGAGCAGCTCTTCTCAGCTAGCAGGGGGTGCGCTAGCACCCCATATACGGAAAGGCTCCCTCTGATCGGACCAAGTACATCACGTGACTAGACTACATTAAAAGTGCGGTGCGCGCTTTAGAGCACCTGCAACTAGTCATGGAATACAACACAACTGATATCCCCTATATCCGACAATTAAAAGTCTCATTTATTTAATTAACGTTGTATATTAATTAATTAACTATTATTAAAACGATATAGGCTATATATTGATAATAATTATTTATATACTTTATTAATTATAATAACAACCGTACTATTAACATCTTTTATCATTTATAAGGAACTTAAAGATTAAAATTATTTTAAAAAAAAAAAAAAACTAATTTAAAACATACGTTTTTAAGATCTGGAATTATATCGATCCTAATCAATTACGTTTATAACTTATTAAACCTATAAAACCTAATATAGCCTTTTATTTAAAAAAATAAATCTGTTATTTAATACGAACTAACATCTTATCCTTTATAAAAACTATCGAAAAAATCGATTTATAAATTAATTAACGAATAGTTTTAAAATAAAAACCGAAGATAAACAAACTTATAACCAGAAATATACGGTATATATTTATAAAAATCGGAAATATAATACCTTCTATAAAAATATCAACGACTTAACAAAATAGGGTTTGAAATTTATATCCTTAACGATTAAATAAACGAATCTTTTTCCAATTTTTTTTTTTTTTTACAAAAGTAATACGTTATATTAGCTAAATCTGACAAAGTATACGATAACAAGTTTATAATTAACATTTAACAGAAATGCCGCAAAATATTAAAATAAGCTTCGAAATTTACTAAAAAGCTGGACGAATAAATCGAAAAATGGCAAAGGATTATGGCTTTAAAATAACGATATAAGATTTTAAAAACGATTACGATAATCGGATAGGAAAATTTCCTTTTAAATAATAAAAAAAACTAAAATTAAAAACGGTACGATTAATTATCAAAAGGTAGCTGCTAACCTTTTAAATTATTAGACCCAAACCTACTAATTATCTACAGTACGAAATATTAAAGCAGCGTTTTCGACTTTTTACGGAATTCCCGTAAATCTATATAATTAAGATAATCCTAATTAGGAAAAAATTAAGCCGGATAACCGTTAACCGTAAAAAAAAACTTTAAAACGACAGTCGAAATAAAATAACGGTAAGAACTTATAAATAAACCGAAATATTAATAAACGAAAGCGCCAGAAATTAAACGTTTAAAGGATTTAATATAAAACGTATTTAAGTACCTTTTATATATTGCCTTAATATTATTACGCATTTCTTAATAAAGTTTTAGCAAAATTTAAGCTTAAAAAATAATATTAATATTAATCCAAAACCAAATTATTTTTAATTAATCCTTAAAGGAAAAAATTAACTATTTATTAAAATTATAAATAAGTTAATTATATAAAAAATAAATTAATTCTTGAAAAAAATAAAACGAATTTTAATATATTTTTTAATTACCGATTAACGTAACATAATAAACGTTTTATTTTACCTTTTAAGAAACTTTTTTATTTTAAATTTAAAATTTATAATATATATTTTTAACTTTATTAATAAATTTTTAAATTTTAAATTAACCGTATAAAGCAATAAAATATACGTAAATAATAATTTCGTTTCGATTAAAAGTTACGAAAAGGTTAATATATTATTTCGAAATTTTAGCAATACGAAAACGTTATAATTATACAACGTATTTTATTGCAAAAAGTTTACGTATAATTTAATATTACTTCGATAACTTTAAAAAAAGAAATATGAATAAAATAACCGAAAAAACAATAATTTTATTAGAAATAAATATAATTAAATAATTATTACGTTAATAAATAAATTTAACTAATTCGTTATCGAAAATATTAACGTAATAATCATTTATATAATTTTTATTATTTATAAACGGACCGTTAATTTATGAACGAAAAAATTATTACGTATAAATAACGGTATTATATAATATTTAAAATTAAACTATTTAAGTTCCGAAATAATCGCTTAATTATAGTTCCATATAAAAAGAATCCGTTTAAAAATTTTTATAATAATCGAATATTAAGTATATAATAAAGCAAAGGCCAAAAAATAAATACGTCGCAAGTTACGGAAAGAAGCATCCTAATTAAAATAAAAAATTGCTATTAATTTTATAAATTTCGAAAGAAATTCGGAAAGGTATAAATATGTTATATTCGTTACCGACAAATATTTAGGATTTATTTAGAATATTTACTTTAAAAACCGAAAGTAAAATATATTAATTATTACGTTTCGATATTTTTTAAAAGTTTTAAAAAATTAAAATAAAATCTTTTTATAAATAATCGAATACGATTACGAAATCCTAGAAAATTATCAATTTCGAAATATATTTTTATCGCTTTCTTTTAATATTAAATTTAAACTTTTAATACCGGATATATAAGCCCAGAACGAGAATATAAAACGCTTAAAAAATATAATCAAGAAAAAAACGATTACGATACGAAATGGCGTTAAGTTACCCGCGTTTTTAATCGTATATATTTTTAAAGTAGCAGTAAATTTATATAACCGTACCTTTAAATACGTTCTTTTTTGGCAAACTTTATATAAGGTTTATTATATTTATTTAACGTATAAAAACGGCGTTATAATTCTTAATCGAAAGCTTTAAAAGGCTTATCTGCGTGCCTATGGCTATATGGCCTGTAACGACAGCCACCAGGATCAAACCGTGAGGCTGGTAACCGTCATATGGGGCTGATAGCTGCCACATAAACTAGCCACTTGCTATATAAAGAATGGGGACATTTATAAATTTTTACGTACCTTACGATTCTGCCTTTTTTTCCTTCTTTTCTTTAGCTTAAAATCTTCGTTTATAGCGTCAATAAATTAGCTATTATGTTATATTAATGTTGGCCGTAATATTATTTTAAGCTTATTTCCTTTCTTGCTAGCCTAGCGATTAATAAATAAAGCACCATATTTTTTTTTACGTCGATACGTAACGACGAAAAATAACGCGTTTTAAATTAGACTTAAAATTAAGATTTAAACCGACCAGTATTAAGATTAGATATTTATTAAAAAAATTACCTATTAATTAGTTGACGTTTAAAGCGGTTTAAATTAATTAAAAGTATAAGCGAAAATATCAAAAACGATAAGTATTTTAAAGAAACGATAGAAAATAACGTATCGAAAAACGAGACCGAATTTTTAAAAATAAAGAGTTTATTAAATTAAGATTATAATTACTTAAAAGCTGATTTTAATAAATAGCTAATTAACGAAATAATTAACGATAACTAGAACGTTTAAGGAAAACTTTAAAAATTCCGTAATAAAGTTATTTGCCTTTAAGTTAGATAAAGCTATTATTTCCTTATTTCTTCCGATAACGTTAATTGCTTTTACCGAGAAAATTAATTAATAACGTTTTCGATAATATTGATACGTTTCGCTTTACTAGTATAGTAGTATGGCCTATTTTTTATAAATTTACGGGAGATAATAGCGTAAATTTTAATTATAACCGAAAAAAAAAGTTTACGTTAATAAAACCAAATTTGACGTTTAAGTCCGTAAGGTTATAGATAAATTTAAAATAAATAAACCGATTTTTTGGAATAAAAAATTCGTATGGTTTATTTAATAAATTTTTTGGAAAAAAAGGCCGGATAAGTAATTAAAATTCGTTATCGATCGACCATATAACTTTTTTTTTTACGTAATTAAAATAATTTAGGTGCTGGAATTATCGTATTATGATCCAAATTAAACTTTCGTTATTAAAGAAACTTTCCGTATTTTCGTTTTTAAACTCGGCAAAAATTAAAACATTTACGATTTTATTTTTAAATTTAACGTTTTCGTTTAAAAAGTTAAAATTGCCGAGGATAAATAAAAATAAGTTTTATAAAAATTAAATTTTTTAAATTTTAATTTATACTTTTTTTTAAATAATTATAATTTTAGTATTATTTACGAAAAGTTTTATAACCGCCTTATTATAACCGTTTATAATAATTAGCTTATTTATAAAAAACGTTAATAAAAGCGTAAATTTTAATTATATAACTTTAATAATGATAAACCGAAAAATAAAAACAAAAAATTCCGTTTAAATAATAATTTCGACAAATCGAAAATTTTAAGTAATATCGATAAGCCTTTATTAAAAACCGAAAAAAAGGTTTATTAAAAAGTTAGTACGTACTTTAATTATGGCAACACGGGATATAAGGTTAGCGATTGCTTTAATAAAAAAAAGTTTATTACGGTAAAAATAATAAAAAATTCGATTAATTTCGATAAATTGAAAAAAAAAAAAAGAGTTATTGGAAAACTTTTCGATAATTTTCCTTGTGTTAATAGTAACGAAAATAAGTAACTTTAAAAAATATAAAGTTTTTATTAAAATTACGTAAATTTAAATAAATAAAATTAATTTACGTATTATCGCTTTTTATAATATCGGAACATAAACCCAATTTTTCGTTAATTTTTTATTTATTAAACAAGCGAAAAAGTAAATATAAATTCGTATTATCCGGCTGGAAAAATTAATTTAATTACAGAATTACCGAAAATAACCCGCCGGCTAAATAAGAACCTAAAAAATCGCAATATTCGAAATTAACGAATAATATTTTCCCGATTAAATTTTCCAGATTATAAATACCGAATACGATAATTTTTTCGGTTTTAACTAAATAAAGAAATACAGCTTATTATTAAACTACAAAAATAAAAATATTATCTAACCTAATAACTTTTCAGCTTTAACTAAGTTCTTATCGACGATTAAACTTCTAGCCCGATACCTGCTGGACGGGTACGTCGATCTTAAAGTTTAAAAGGACGTTAATTGCCGCAACCGCACCATAAAAAAGGCCGATAAATAATACCAAATCCTTCGACATTTATAATAAAACCCGAAAATAATTTTACCTTAATATCCATACTTATTATTCCGTCAGATACGTGAAAAAAAATATACCGGATATATATAAACCGACCATTTCCGTTATAAAAACCGTTAAAAATAACATAATCATCGCCTTGCTAACGAACAAATAAAAAATTAACCACTATACGGAATAATAAAATAAATTTCTGTTATTTTAAAAAGTTATTTTTTTTGGAAAATAAAAAATCGAACGTTATAACGTTAACCGTTTTATAAAAATGGAAAATATATAACGGCTAAAAAATCCTTTTTTCCAAAAATAAAGATCCAGAATACGTAAAACAAATCCGGAAATTCTTATTAAAATTCTTCGCCTACTTAAAAGAATTTTTTTCGAAAAAAAAGCCAACATTTTTTCAAATTTCCGACCCGGCTATAACGTAATTCTGGAACTCGACCGGCCAATACCCGCCTTTGGACCCCTAAGTTACCGGACGTCCATTTAATACTTTCCGCCAAAAAAAAATATATATAATAAATAAATTATTAAAAATAGATTTTATTAAATTATATATACGAAAAAATACCGGTTTAATTTTATTTACCCTAAAACTATATTCGTCGGAACGCCGGTTTTATATTAATTACCGTTAAAAAAAATTAGTATTAAAAAGATTGCCTTATTTTAACCTTTTTACATAACGATATTATATTTAATTATCGAAATATTAAACGTTTTATAAATTTCGTATCGTTATTAAATCGAAATATTTAATAATATTTAAAAGCCGTTAAAAAACGTTTTAATAAAAAATATTTTTATTTAATAATAATCGTTTATTAATACCTAATTATATAAACTTTTTAATTATTACGTAAACGTTTATATTAATAACGTATTAATTTATTCCGGCTTTAAAATTCTTTTTAAAAATATTACGAAAAAATTATTTACCGGTTATATAAAGTTAATTTTTAAAGAAATATTAAAAAGTTCCGATTTAACGTTAAAAAAATAAATTATTTCGGTATTATTATAAAAATAAACCTAAATATTTTATCGACCTAGCTAAAATAAGGTAATTTAAAAATAAAAGTTCGAAAACTTTAATAATCGTACCGTAAGTTATTTATTTATAAAACTTTATAATTACGTATAAATATTTTATTATTACGAAAATAATATAACCGAACTATTAAACCGCTTATTAAAAAAAAGCTCTTTTCGTAATAAAATTCGAACAAAAACAAGTTTTCGAAAAAATAAAACGGTTCGTTTATTAAACCTTAAATTTTTCTTTTTTTTAACTTAATCGACCGATTAAAATAAAAATAAACGCATTTTATAACGTAATTAAAAATATTATTTAGTATTAACAAAAATATAACGAATAAAACCCGTAAAATATTTTTCTAAAATTATAACCCTAATAAAAAAGCATACTTTATTTAAAACCAAAAGTTATTTGCTATAATTTAAATTTTTAAATATTATTACCCGGAACTTTAAAAATAAATTTTTTTATTATAACCGATTACCAAACCTTATTATATTTTACGAATAAACGCGTTCTTTTTACGCGTTAAATCCGATAAATTAACTTTCTTTTTAATTTCGATATTATTTTCTAATATCGACCTAGCAAAAAAAATATTACCGCGGATACCTTATTACGGAAAACGATTAATTTATTTATAATTAAAGCCCGAAAAAAAATTTTAAGCCCTAATTCCGCCAAAATAACTAAACTTTTTTATCGTTACTATTGACGAAATATCGATTAAAATACGAATCTAAAATATCCCATAAAATACCAACTTAATTAACCTTATCCGTTGTAAAAATAAAACGCAAAATTTAAATAAAAAGGATAATAAATTAATAATACTCGAAAAAATAATTAACGGCCATATTTTCTTTCGTACCGTATTTATTTACGAAATTTACGTACTTCAAATATTTACGTACCTTAATTAAATCAAAATAATTAAAATATTAATACGGAAATATACCTAATTCCGGTTTAAACAAAATATCCGATAATATATTCGGAATTATTATAATTATTATCGAAACAAAACGTCTCGAAATAAAATCCCGAAATTCCTTTATCTTTTCCTTATTCTAAATAATATTTAAAATTATATCGTTATCGACGGAAAGGATATGCTGAAAAACCGTTACGGTTATAACTATATATAAACGTTTATTAACAAACTTAACAGAATTATAATAATCTTATTAAATAAAAAAATTAATATCGCCGAAACCTTAACTAATCAATATTATCGATACCTATATCGTTTTCTTAAAATACCCGTTATTTAAATTAACGATAATGCAAAATAATTCGTTTTTAATTCCTAATTAAATTAAACAAATTTACCGGTATAAAATATCGTTACGAGAACGCTTTATACCAGTAAACCTAAAAAATATTAAGTTTACGAATTAAAAATTAAATTAGCATTTGCGTTTTTATATTAATAAGTACCAAAACGATTAAAATATATATATACCGGCATTAAACTTTAGGTATAATTTATTATAATATTTATTAATTAATATAATTCCGTTAAAATTATATTAAATAAAAATATCTAAAACTTATTTTCGTTAAATTTAAATATAATAAAATTAATAATTGAATTAATTTAACGAATATTAATAATTATTAAATAAATTAAAAACGTTTAAACGTTTATAAAAAAAAGTTACGTTAAAAAGTATAAATTAATAAAAGACGTTATTTAATGGATTTTAAAGTCGGCAATAAAATTGTTATCCGTAAAAAAAGGTTTCGTAACGTAAATATTAATTATTTACTTAAACTTATAATGAATAAAATCTTCTAAAGTTTTTAAAAAAATGCGAATATAATTTCGTTTTCGATTTATTACCGAATTACAAAATAATTAATTTATTTTACGCCGATTGGTTATATAAAGCCGACGATAATCTGTTATTTTAATAAACTTAGATATTATCGTTACCTAAAAAGATTAACGGTAAACTAAAATTTAACATAAAATAAATCAAATAATTAAAACTTAATAAACGTTATAAAAAGTTATAATATTAAATTAAATAGAAAAATTATAATCTCGACGAAATATAATATTTCGTAATTAACTTTAAAAACGCCCCGATTATAATAAAACGGTTCCAGACGGAATATTTTAAAATATCTGGATTACCGATCCGCTTACAAAAATAAATACGTATAACGGTTACCGACGAAATTAATAAAAATTACTCCGATAATAATAAAGCCGTAAAAGTAGAAACCGGACCAATAAGGAAAAAATAGTATTTATAATTAACAAAAACTTATATATTTTCTTTAATTATATACAAATTTCTAAAAAGAAATAATATAACAGCAGTTACCAAAATTAAACCGTAAAACTGGCAACCGTTATATAAGGTTAATAATTACCATATAAACTAGCTACTTGCTATATAAAAAGTGGAAACATTTAAAAGTTTTTACGCATTTTACGACTCTGCCTTTCTTTTCTTCTTTTTTTCAGCTTAAAATCTTCGTTTATAGCGCTAATAAACTAGCTACCATGCTATATCAATGCTGGCCGTAACATGGCCTACGTTATAACAACTATTGCTATAAAGAAAGAATAAAGATTTTCAAAGCTAAATCCTAAAGTATGGATTAACTTTTTCGTCAGTTACCGATCAATTAATATTACAAGATCTGGAATCCGTTAACGAATAAAGTTATCGTTATTTAAAACGTTTAATTTAACGAAAAGGCTACCTTTTTAAATAATATTAAAAACTTTAAAGATAACCTTTTTTATATTACGGAAGACAAGTTACAAAGATTATTTCGATAAGTAAAAATATTTAATTAGGCTAATAGCTATTTTATATATATATAAAAGGAAAATAAAGATTTAAATAAAATAATTTAGTTACCGGCTGAGTAGAAGAAATAGTTCCAAAATGGTATAAATATCGAAAATATACGGAATGATAAAAAACAAATTTGCTCGTATGGAACTGATTACCTTTATACGACCGTTATATTCGAATTATTTTTATTCTTTAATTTATTATCGCTACCAGCGTTTGCTTTAATAATTATTACGATTATTACGCCGGCGGAAGAAATAAAGGTAACCTTAAGTTTTTATTATATTATTTAACCTAAAATAACGGTAAAAAAACAAAGGTACCCTATAGGTCGAAATTAATTTCCCGTATATTCTGTACTATAAATTATTACTAAAAACGATTATAAAATATAAAAGGCCGTATTTAATATAAAACGAATAATTTACTTTATAAGTAAACGTAATAACCGGCCGGTAAATTACGGAAATTTAAGGAAAATAAAGATTTAAAATATGCGTTATCTTAATCGAAAAGGTTTTAATATAACAATATATAAAATATTTAGGTTATAAAGCCGAGTATAAGCGAAATTTACCGTTACTGCCGCGAAACCATAAAAAGTTAAATATATATTTGCTAAAAAAATTATTTTGTAAAACCGAAAAGGTTTATTTATGAAATTATAAAAGAATACAATTTTAAAAAATTATTAATTAATTTTTTATTAAAAAACTAGGTTTTAGGGTGTATATAAATATACATTTACAAATTTAATAAATATAACTGCCTGTAAAAATATAAGGTACATCTTATTATACGAGGCGATTAATAATTAAATAACGCTTATAATAATACTTACGTATTTATTTTAATTAAAAAGTTTTTTAAAATAGTAATTATTATTACGGTTAAATTTAACATAAAATTAAAACAATATAACGTTATTAACGCCTTCGTTAACGTTAACTTATTTTATAAAGTATATATAAAAATACCTTTAAAATATTTATAACGTAGTAAAATTTTCCTAATTAGGAAAGCGTTATATAAATTAAAGGAATTATTTTTATTATAATAAAAGAATTTTATTAAGATATTTAAAAATTTAAAATTTAACCTCGTTTTTTACGGACCTTATTATTTTATTCGTTAAATTCTTTTTTCGTAAAAGATATTATAACGGTATATCGTAAAAAAAATTAAGGCCTTATTAATTAATTAATTTATTAAGTATAGGAACGGTATATTTTTATAAAGGATAAGAATACATAATAATTCCTCGGTATTAAAATAATTAAAAATAAATTTTATAAATAAATTAATTAATTTAATTCTTAAAAAAAATTCAAATAAAATTTTAAAAACATTTATAATAAAAATCGAATTATTGCCGAATTTTAACTTAATTTATTTAAATTCTATTAATAAGTATTAAAAAAATCGGTTTTATTTTATATGTTATAATTAATACGTAATCTAATATATTATTTACAATATCTAAATTTATACAATTTAATCTAAACTTTAATAACGTATATTATAAAGTAATAAATTAAGTTATATTATATTAAATCGGTATTAAAACGTTAACGTTATAATTCGGTGGTAAGAATTATTAGATATTTAAAATAACGTTTTTTTCGTAAATAATATAATCGATCGAAAAAGTTTTTAAATATACTTTATAAAATTATTCGGAAAAGTAATAAAATAATGGGTGAATAAGCAAAATATAATAATTATTTTTATAACCGAAACGGAATTATTATTCCTTACGTAGGTTACCAAAAAAACCTTATTTAGTTTTCGATTAATTAAAAAATTAAGAATCGGTTTAAATACAAAATTATTAAATATATAATACGATAATTAATAAATAATATAATTAATTAACGTTAACGTAGCCTTATTATAAACGATATTATAATATATAAATATTTATAATTATTAATTACGAAAAACAAAATTTTAATTAAAATATATTATACGTTTACGAGCGATATATTAATTAATAACTTAATTAAGGTTTTATTACGCAAACCCTTTAAATATTTTAAAAAATAATTAAAATTAATAAATATTACGAAAGCTTTTAATCGGCGAAAAAATATTTTGCGAATAATTTTAAAGAAAGAATTAACTAATTAAGAGGATTTAATTGCTGGAAAAAAGATAAAATGGAAAGCTATGGTTTTAAAAAGTGAAAAGGTGTAACAGTTAATGCCGTAACTGCCTTAAGGCGTTAAGGGGGTATATTAGCTAACAGGGGATATGCTAGCACCCCATATACGGAAAGGCTCCCTCTAATCGGACTAAGTATATCACGTGACTAGACTACATTAAAAATGCGGTGCGCGCTTTAGAGCACATACAACTAGTCATAAAATACAACATAACTAATGTCCCCTATATCCGACAGCTCTGAATATGTTAGACACAAGCGTGTATTCAGTATTGGGGTCAAAAACAGTTGTTCGATGGTATATTGATAAAGTGCTTGGACCGCATCAGTTATTTGAAATAATAAATCTAAGCTTTACGGATAATTAAAAATTAATAAAATATATTATAAAGTACGTATTTTTTATGATTAAAACGTTTATATTTTGAATTTTAAAGTTATAAAATGTTATTATAAAATATATTATAAAAATAAAATATATAAATATAAAAATAATTGTAATAAAAGTAAAAAGAATTAAAAACTTTTTAATAAAATTAAATTTTATATTTAAATATTTTTATTTTTATTTTAAAAATAATATAAATATTACGAATAAAGTATTATATTAAAATTAATTATTATTACGTACGATAAAAAGTTTAAGTAAAAAATATTAACTTTTAGTACGTAAAAAGTAAAGATAATTTTGCCGATAAGCTTATAAAGTTACTTAATGAAATAGATTTTAAGCGGTTTATACGGAACTTAAAATTTAAAAAGTCGAAAGATATTCGAAAATAATATATAAAAATTAAGGTTTAATCTTTATATAGATTAATTATTTTTAAATTTAGTTTTAAACTTTTCGAATTTTTTAGCCGTAATTACTTAACGTAAAAGGGCGTGTCGGCAATTGGTGCTTTTAGATGCTGCCGGTTAGTGGGCTTTTGTTATGACCCAAGGACTTGGCCTATTGCCAGACGGTCGGAGGATGTGTGGACATCTCCGATGGAGGGTCTTGGCTTACGTAACCGGCTCGATGGGTTTAGGAGAGAAAATAGGGTTTGGCGTTTCGAGCCAGTCGAGCAAAGGAAATAACTCGACGGGCTCGACGGGCTTAATAAAACATAATTATTATAAATAAATCGAGTTAATTCGAATATATTAAATTAAAACGAATATATATACGTTTATTATTTTTATAATTTAAATAATATTTATTAATAATAATAATTAATTACTTAAATTATTTACGGTTATTTATTATTATTAAACGTAATTATTATTTTATTTATTTAAAATTTAACGATATTATTATTAATATAAATTATACGATTAAATTTAATAATTAATTAAATATATAACCGTTATACGTTATAAAATTTTATTTAATAATACCGTTAAATTTTAAATAATATTTAATATTATTATTATATTAATTAATACATTAAATAATATTATTTAATTTAAAAATAAAGTTAAATAATTTAAAAATTAATTTAAAGCCGAAGTATTAATTATAACGATTACTAAAATTAAAGTTAAAAAACTTAAACCTTATAATAAAAAGGGAAACGTTTAAATATTTTTTATTTAGGCCAGAGCATACCTTCGATTTTTAGGATTAAAAAACCTGCTAGCTTAAATCCTTACTATGGCAGCTGGCTTTATTAAAAACGCCGCAAATTAATTCGAGCTTATTATATAAAATTACTTACAGGTTAAAAAATGCGATAAAAAAAATTATTAAAAAGATTTTCGAACATTATATCAATTTTGAAAATAAGCTCCGAAATAACTTTATTAATCCGGACGAAAAACGAAATATAACCTAAAAACTTTTTTAATTACGATAAAAAAATTAACGTTGAAATATGCTATAATATTTAAAAACCTAATTATTAAAACCAGGTACGGAAACCATAAAAATGATAATATAATTAATATATTTTTGTCAGCAGTCACAGTGATCGAATGCAGGAATCTGGCGTAATTGCTCTGTGTTGGTTCTCTAAGTACTGGGAAAGGACTAATCTAGTCCGTGGGCAATC
>QJOA01000126.1:0-127023 GCA_004155915.1 Monosporascus sp. CRB-9-2
ATATAATTATAATATGCCGATAAATAATAATTTCGTTTTAATTAAAAGTATATATATCTATAAAATAATAAAAATTTTAATTTTAAATTAATTTTTTATAATTATAAAATAAATAATATTAAATTAAAATTTATTTAAAAATTTCGTTTTAATAATTTTTAATAATTTATATAAACTTGTCGATAAGTAGGTAAAAATTTTATAATAAATATTAGGCCTTATTTTTAAGGTTTTATTATTTCTGTCAAAAAGTTTCTTAATAAAATTTAGTCGATATATTTAACCCTTGCGGGTTTTTCTAAAGCCGAAGGCTCTAGCCACGGCTACGCCGCAGGCGCAGCCCCAACCTCAAAAATGGGCCGTGATTTGAGTGAGGCAAGTAATTCGGTCATCTTATCGTGTCAATTCCGAGGCTTGTTATAGCATAGATGCAAGTGATGCGTGTTTCTTTTATACTACCATGATAATCACCTAGAAAGGCGACGCATTATCTCCCAAACTCCATAGATATATTCGATCCTTTTCCAATGAACCCGTAGTCGCCTAGCCATTCCTCCTTGTTATCGGGTTAACATGCAGCCCGCCTTTTAAATACATCAAACAGTCTTGTTTTTATGCTAAAAGTTATTGATAATCTGTTAGCGTCTTGATAAGTCTAATATCCTACTAGGCTTAAAGATGACGTTAGGACTACTAACACCACTGTCAGCAATCATTAATGATTTTGAAAGGCTTTAAAAGAGCTTTCGTTAGTAGCCCTAGGATTGTAAGGCAAAAGGGGTGACAGTCTATATTTGGCTGATCCCACGCACTATTGGAGAAGAGTAGCTTAGAGTCTAACCCATACAGAAAAATCAGCAGAAGAAATTGAACCTCTTTGCTGACAACAACCTCCTATATTATATTAACTGTATCTTCTCTAGGTAATGTCGTTTTTGCTGCAACTGTAGCTAATGCATGCGAGGTATATGCGAGGTATATACGAGGATCAAACCCTATAGGATGGATCAGGCGAGGGCACCATATCTTCGATTGGCTATGGTTACTCCGATTAGTCCAGTGGTTGTATTCAATGCTCACACAAACCGTTCGAGTTACGCGCGTCGGAGTTCCCACCCCTAATATCCTTGCCATCTTTTGACGCATTACTATTATATACCGGTCCTGTTCTGAGTTCCATGGTGGTGGCGAGGTTCTGTCAGGTTACACTGGCGGCAGGCAATTTCGGGCTCTGCCGGACACAGGATGTGCCTCCTATCAATATCGCGACTTTCATTAGAACGCCAGAGGAATTCGTTGACGTTGCTGCATTTGCCAACGAGTATGAAGATCTCCCGTCGCAACTCGAGTGGACAGCCATTAATGCGAACATCCTTGGCTCAAGACTCGGATGAAGTAACTGAAAAACGGCCAAAGTAATAAGGGAATACCGAATAGACGTCGACAGGGTAGCGAGGCCTTTGGGGAGTTTCTAGTCGAAGTCCATCTGGCCACGAAAGACTCTATTAATGTGAACCGCGACTTGAATGGGAAAGCTTCTACAGCAACCTCCGTATTGTCAAGCTCGTTGAACATAATGGATGGCCCACCTAGTACTAACCTTTGGATTAACTTCACGATATCCGTCGACGACCCCCTGAAAATGGTCAGCGACTTAGAGAAACGGCAGAAATTGCGATCTCTGAGTCAAGACATTAAAGAGAAGCTGACGCAAGATCAGTAACGAGTCACAGCACATCTATAAAGAACGGATAGAGACACGCCGAAGTCGAACAACTCAGTAGATGGGCCGAGTACACTTCCTTGAAGCACAAAGAACTTATGTAGCTGGGTGGTCGTCGTCGCCTACGTTATCGCATGAGCTCGAAAACTTGCAACTTTGCGACAGAGAAAGTCGCGTTATATACGCCCAATCGCTGGATGACTTGCCAGCTGTTCACCAAAATGTAAGTAATATCAAGGAGGCTGTGATGAAACTCCGAAAAGAAACGAACCAAAGAATCGGCTGGGATAGTAAAACAAAACAAGACGTAGACTGTACAGCCAGTAAATGGCTGGCAAGCTTGAAAACGGTGACAAGGGTGCTTCAAACGAAATTCGATGAGATGGAAGAGATAAGCGACCCAAAACTCGATTTATTCTGTCAGAAATACCTACATCCATAATTACAGCCTCCCCAGTGACTACAACAGGAAGTTGAGAGATCTCAGGTTTAAACAGCGGCTATCCTTTTGCTGGGCATCGAGATAGCCATTATGACAATAAGATAGTCTTCACAAATGAAACACAAGTATAACCGTCAGTCCTAATAACAAAAGCAGGCAGCATCCTCCCGCTTTTTAAGCCATACATGGTCTACTTTCTCTGCCTTTCAATTAAAAGACCACTCTTAAGTGATAACTCAGAGTGTTGAGGAAAATCCAAGAGCAAATTCCTATAAGACCTGATAACTTTCCACTAAAGATATAGCCAGCTGCCGGTTTCAACGATGTATATATGCCAACTCGATGGACTTAGCAAGTGAGCTTGTAAGATTGACCACTAGCCGCACAAGCGAAACCTTTCACAACAGTGCCCGTCCCTGTGCACCCCTCGCCAGAATAAACAGTGACTGCGAAACCATTAGCAAGCGAGCCTAACTGATCGAACTGCGGGAGGGGAGGGGGAACTTACACGTGCAAGCGCTGTTGAAAATGTAAGGCATTACGCTTTGGAGCGCGAAGGAGTATGAGCCGCATTTCCCAACTGATTCCTGTAAGATTTCAATGCTGTTATCCGGAAGGCTTTGGCAGTTCGCGGTGTCATAGGTATTGATGGATGCTACCATGGGTTCCTGACGAGACTTGATTGAAGCGGCGTTGGAGCCGACGGCCAAGGCGAGGATGGCGCCGAAAGTAGTAGAAAACTGCATCTTCAGGTATGATGGATATTCTGGTCTTAATCTGACTTGACTACACCGGCCATCTCAGCAGAAAGCAGGACAGAGGAAGCTTATATATTCAGACAATGAGCACACAGGTTTGTTGAAGCTTCCTAAAAGGTTTTTATAATATTACCTAACTAGATCGCCTCAGCATATTTCTATTGGCCGGCGTTCGCCAGCGCGCCTCTCCTATCGGTAAGTTGATGAATTAGGATTAACGCCAGCAGAGCAGGAAGCGCGAATTTGGGTAATACTTGCCAGAATGGGAAGGTGACCGGGGCGACTTATCTCCTTGCGGCCGCAAGCTCTTCCGTTGTCCGTGTCTGGTTGAGACGACTTAGTTTCGTGCGGCCGCCCTTCCATCCTTCGTTTGACTGTCCCGTCGGTAAGCGAATATCCTGGCAAACTGCCATCCATCGCTTTGGATGCATCATATTCTTTCTCTGCTATTTGGGGTCTATTGCCTCCTCTTCATTGTCGTATCGTCAGAGGCACGTTCTCAAAGTTAAGGAGACTAGACCTCCTGTCGTTCTTAATGGCGTCTCTATGCTGTCTGCTGCTTTGCAAGTAAATTTCTTTTTTAAAAAGTTCATAGCTCTTAGTAAGTCAAGCATGTAGTTTTATACAATCGATGCCAATGGTTTAGCAGCATGTCTAAACATACGTGCAGTTATCTACCTTTCTGAAAAAGAAATGGCTAGAAAGAAAGGACAGAGGAGGAAAGGAACGAAAAGAAAAAAAAACGAAAGAAAGGGGATGTAGCAAACAGAATAATAATCACCAATCAGCTAAAAAGCAAGATTCGAAGTATCTCATATCCGAGATGCACCGGGAATTGAGTCCGATGCGGGGGTCACCCGGAACCTTGCGATTAAGAGTCTCACGCTCTACCGACTACTTGAACGTTAATAACTGATGTGGTAGAAGATACAAGAAATTCGTTACTTGAGTTAAACGGGCTGCTGTGTCGTAGCGATGGTGATATTGCGGAATATGTAGCCCCAGGCGCTGATGTGCGGAATTTCATTCCGGTCTACCGTACATGTGGAACCGGATCGTGGCCCTCCCACAAACTGATACGCGGAAATTCCGGAAAAGCGTCGATTCCGGGTGGACGAGTCTATATACAAACCTATCATCTTAATAAATTGTTCGCAGCGGTGGTCTTACAAGCGAAAAGTGGCCTGTTCCGTTAAGGAGGCCAAGTACTATCGGATCATCTACCCTGCGGATCCAAAACCATAAAGAGCTTCGTAGATGTGAGGAATAACGCGATATAAAAGTTATTATGAGCTCAAAATCAACAATGTAACCTCTGTTCATCTGAAGAAAGAGATACGCGTCCTCATCGATGCCACTGCGACCCCTACACTCCGTGGCACGGTGGTAGTGTGCTTTTACTGGCCGTATATTTCGGCCCTGACACATCTGCATTCATAGTCGAACCCGCAGCGAGGGACGTGGCGCGGTTCCTCCTCAAGATTGAGCAGCATTGCGCTACGCAATAACCCGCCCAAACGAACTCCAGGGCGTCATCAAAATAACAATGATATAGACGCCTAGGCTGAGGTAGTCGCCATGCGGAGGTAGTGCTAAGCCTTTGACTATACCGCTGGCCGTAAGCGAAAGTATGTCGTAGTTTGAATCAGCAGTCTTATCAAAATATGTGAAGTTGCTCACTGGGACCATTCTACATAGCGTTATAGACTCGATTGGCGAGTCTTTGCTCTTGGGCGAGGGAGTATGGGTTCACGGAGTAACCTCTACAGGCTCGGGGACCGGACAAGCACACAGAGCCGCCAATGGTGTCCGAGACGAGAGGACTGCTGGTTGTAGACTGCTGGGCTTGTTCAGTACTGCCATTGGAGTGTCGTAGTCGGCGTCGAAGGAATATCCTTCTAGGACACCATTTGGTCCAACCGAGGAGGTATCTTCTACCTCTGACCGCACAATGGCATTCTCGACGTTCCTGCGGCTAGATGCCTTCTAAATCCATAATCCTTTATTTAGACCTTACGCCTAAGGCTGGTCCCCAGGCTCCCGCCTCTTTCATCGCCTTCGCCTCCTTCTCCCTCGCATCTCTCCTGGCGTGCTTCGCATCCTTGAGCCCATTCCATCGATCTTCCGGACACGGCCTGACAGTATTCAGACCAATCACAAGAGGAGCGCAGAAGATGTCCGGCCCTACATCCGGAGACCTGTTGACGACCGCGTAAACCTGTTGGACGGTGAGTGAGCTTGCCGAGACGGTGGTAATGTTCTTCGCCCAGCCGTAGAGGTAGCACGCGCGGTGGTATTGTCGATCCAGTTTATCAAAGACATCTAGCGCCACTCGCGGCAATGTGCCAGCCTCAATTAAGGTTTCGACGTTCTCACGGGAGTCATCGAACTCATCTTTGCTCACAGTGGTGATTGGCAATCGCAGGTCTTCCGGTACTGGATAAATCGAAAGAGCCTGGAGCCTAGACCTGAAATCGTGATCGTCAGACGGGATGACGCCTTCCTGTGTACGCCAAAAGAGAATTGCAGCACGTGCTTGTGTGGTTGAAGTCCCTAAGTGATTGGTGACATTAAAGAACTCCCTCATCACCTCATCTGTGCAGACGAGATGTTTGTTACGTATAATAGAGTACAGGCCCTTGAGGCGGACGCCCGGAGCTTGCTCCTCATCCTTGATGTGGGATACTGTTTGTGTGCCATACCAATGTTTCACCTCGGTGTCTCCATGTGTGATGTCCGAAACGAGACTGATTAGGAGAGTGAGCTCCATATTCAAAGTGGGAGTCAAGCAATCCAACTGCGTGTTTCTCAACAGGTTCGCAAACGCCATCTCTAGCGGGGGGACGCTAGATTTCGCGAAGGCGCTGTTGGCACAGCTAATGGTGACCTCAACAGGCCGCTCGTCGCCTTTGGGAATGCCAGCTCGGCGGACTTTGCTGAGCAACTTGTCAACCGCGCTCACGGAGCCTTCAGAAATATTGGGCAAGTAAATGTGCACCCGTGGAGAACGGCTGCGACATCGATTTAAGCGTGCTGCCTTGACAAGTAGAGCCGCCACGCGCACGATACTGACTGCTGTGCCCTCCCCGTCGTCGTCAGAATCCGAACTGTCGTCATCAGAGTCATCAGGATGCCAGCCATCCTCGGCCATTTCACGAATGAGTTTCCGCTCCGTTATAACGGAGACTTTCAGCCATTCGGCTCCGTTCTCGACCACGGCGTCGACTGCGGGGCTGAGTCTCTTGTCGCCGAGTGGGAACTGACGGCGCAGGGCGGCGAGGCCGTGGCATCTCTTGATAGCGTCCCACCGCTGCGCGCCGGGGTGGTTTGCAACACTTGATAGCACGATCATGTCCTTCCTATCCCGCTCCTCCTGCTCATCGTTGACAGAGGATGCCCCCGCATTTCCGCCGCTCCGTGCGCGGACGACCTTTTCAAGCGGGTGCCGAAGACCCTTGGACGAGGCAATGAGATCATTCAACCCCGGTAGATCGATGGGCATATCCTGTCGCTCAAACCTGGTTGCGGCCGCCCGACGCTCTTGATATGCATCATTTAGCGCAGCCATTTCACCGAGCAGCGCATCGACTTTCTCCAGCGTAGCCTGGGCCAGCGTAGCCACATTGTCTTCCATAGTTGTGAGGCGGGATGTAGGTGGCGTACGTGCGTTGCGATTGGTGTCCCCGCGGAAAGGGACTTAATAAAGGGTAGTCGGGAATTTCTGACTGAAAGTTAACGCGATACCCTACACCGAGATCGGGGCTTGAACAGATCCGCAGTTGTCTACCTGACCCGGGAGGCATATATAGTCGATTTCGCCTCCTTGCAACTAAAGGTCGGCTCTTCGATAGCTTGCAAACAGTAAGCCATGAATTCAGCGAATTGATATTAGCAAGGGTTAACGAGCTCAACGCAAGCAATGGAGCTTACTTTTACATCCGAGATTTTAGAGCGATCTGGTGAATTTTAAATGTGGCAGAAAACTTGTTTCTGGGTGAAGCTGGTACCAGGTGTTCCCGGCTGTATTCGAGTGGCGAAATTAGTACCTTTACAGCAAGAGGTTGCTACTTTGCCCCTATTTTCTACCGTTAGAAGTGAACAAGAATCATGTAGCGAAACACGCAACTATTAACTAAGCGACTACGGTGAAGCTAGCAAATTGTTACTACTTCGCATAGATATCTATAATGTACATTAGCAGTCTGGTGTATCAGGCGGATTACCCAGGAAGTAGCATGGGTTATCGTGAGTGTCCCGCTGGTACCTATTCCCTCAACCTAGCCCCTTATATCAGAAATCACACATACCCTTACGGCAACTTAGTAAGAGCTTATATGTGAATCATAACCTTGTCCATTTGTTCTTTGCTATGTGCTGAGGAGAAGGTACTATTGATTAAGACCTAGTCCTTTCTTACGTCTCGTCATTAGACCCCCTTCTCCCGCAGGTTTTGCCCTAGGGATTTGAAGAGAACTTCGTCAGCTCCTTACGGCTGGTAGTTCCTTTTGGCTCCGGATGAGGGGGTTGCTTCCTGTAGCACTGCTTGCATATACGGCCGATTTTCGTATCTTCGACTGTAATATGCTTAGCCGGTCTCTGATTCAGGCACAAAATAGAGTTTCCGTTGTCCGTGAATGTGTTTTCACATATGACTAGAACATCTTTGAATAAGTGCTTACGGTCCCCTTTATCACTGTAGTAGCCGTACTTGCCGCAGCAGCAGAGTTCGCCGTTTGTAGAAGGGATGGAATGGTACACCTTCTTGTCTGCCTCCTATCAACACCTCCGCCAGCAATATGTACTCAAGGCTCCATCTGTCCGATACCAGTTAAGCGTGTTTTATACAATGCAGCCAGTGAATATTCTGTCGACCAAAAATAATTCCTGCTCTCTATTTCGAGCGAGATCCAAAAGAAAACTATAATAGTGGCCTGATTGAATTCTTCTACCGGCCCAAATTTGCCACGGTTCCATCTTTGAAGGATTGCCCGACAGTTCCCCACTCGAAACTGACAGAACTAGCCATCTTGCTTCAGGAGTCGACATCGCCACAGATTCACGGAATCCAGCAACAGAAGTAACATTCAAGTACTGTATAGGGCATCATGGGAGGTTCTTATGGAACGAGGTGCAAATGTTAAAATCTTTGACTGTTCCCCCAAGCATGTACCTCTTCATTCCCTCCTATTAGATGCCGTGGACTGCTGGATTCTGATTCACCGCTGGATTCATCGAAGGAGGGGGTTTCAAAAACAACACGAAAGGGCCCTTCAGGATGAAGTGGTTAAAGCAACTGATGGATCCATTGGATTTCCTTCATCTGGAACTGGGCATATTACATGGTAATCTACGGCCGAAGAACTTCGTTATCAAGTCGAGAACCGGGAACCTCCAGCGTTTTAACTTTGGTATATCAGGGAAAGCGTCGCCACGCACAGTTCACCGCGAATGTCCAAGGCGTTGCCTGGTTTGTATGAAATAATTACACACTGTACGGGGCTACGCAAGGAGCGGTTTGACATGGGGATAGGAGACGCCGGAATCATTCAGGACAAGCTAAACTGGCCGGTAAATGCGAAACTTACCCGCAGGGGGATGAACCTTCGCAAGCATCTCAATGACTGGACTAAACGGCGAACCCAGGGGTTAGACGCCCGCCCCGGAAAACCCTGTCAAAGTCGACTGGAATCCGCTTCGGGAGCCACTACATAATCCAGGCAGTAATGCTTACCATGATTCACTTTAGGAATGGCTTGACGAGAGCGAACTAGAATGGGGAGAGCCCGAGCCTATCTTACCTAACGAGGTTCGAAAACCAAAACCAACGCGCCACGCTTTTCAATGGCAGAAACCTCCTTACTACGAAGCATATCCAGATCGAGACCCAAAGAGACAAGAGACGAAAGCGAAGGAAAGTGGAATGAGAATTTGAACATTTTCATGTTAATAGGCGGCGAAAACAAGTTCTTGCACAGGAGGCAACCGGAAATCCATACGCAGAGTATCCGTCCGCCCGCTTGTGTTTTCGTTCCTTGACTTCTACTCAGGAGCGGTTCGCAAGTCTAGGAGCCCGTTTGGGACACGTAGACTTCCAGCGAGTTCGGATCCGTAAATCGCAAAGAGAACGCCCGCCACAAAACTTAGAATAGCAACTAATACTATTCGCCCTTCCACGATAGACGACGACGACGACTTCCTGTATTCCTTTGGTGCTAATGGGCCGACCATTTTCTTAATTGGTTCAACCTTTTTAGTCTGGGCTGCGGCAAGGCCACGCTTCATGCCAGGGAGCTGATCGACACTCCACGCATTCTTGTAAGCCCAATATCTGCATAACATTAGCTATCTAGCCAGTCCGACGAGTCAATGGAAAGCTACAACACGTACCTGTCCATACTCTCCTCTTCGTTGCCAGCCTTGAACTTCTCCTCTTTCTTCGCCAAGATGTCATTAAGGACCTGACGGTGTTCCCTGAAATCAAAAATCGGGACTGAAAACCCGCATGAGCTGCCGGCTTGATGTATATCGACGATAATTATCGACCTAGTTCCTGGGAGGGTGTTGACGCAGTGCTTAGCTACAAACTCTTCGAATTGCGGTGTCCCGTTTTCGAGCACCCGACCTAGACTATATCATCAGTGTCATGAAACCCGCTTTAGAACCCGTAGGTAATGCAAACCTTTGCCCCACAGCCGAACGATCTTGGGCGGGCCGTCAAAGGCATTGAACATGACTGTAATCCTTCCATTGCCGGGTTCGTATAGATGACTGATTGTCTCATTACCGGAGCCGCTCAAGTCCATGTACCAAAATGTTCTCTCATTGACCAGCCCGAAGTACTGCCCGCCTTTCGGCGATACATTGACATCTAGAGACTCCGCGGTTAGTAATTGCTTCTTCCAAGTAAGGTAGGATTTGAGCAGTGGTGTGAAAGGGCGACGACACTCCGCAAAAGCCGCCAAACACCGGCCGCTCGGGATTCCCCACAGCCGGATCAGAAACTTGGGATTCGGCGTTCCGCCGGAAGCTACTCACGCCCGTCGCTTGAAAGAGGGGCCGTGGCGACCCAGAAGACTTGTTGGCTCAGGATCCAATCGTGGATGCTCTTAGGCATCACTTCGTAGAATACACCCATTTTGACGCGATGATGCTTGCTCTAAATCGGAATTGCTCCTCTTTTTGCGGCAGGCTTTTGTAATCGGCGCCCAACGTGTCACACATAGTCTAGCGTAGCGACTTCGGCCGCCCGGAGCTCCGCAACGGGGTTATACCCGAGTGAGCGTAGCTTTCACGTGACACCCTCACTCAGTTATTGAGATGAACTTCAGACTGCAACGCCCGTGCCAATGCATTGGCAAACAAGACGAAGTTGGCACTATTTCATACGATCACCTCTCTTCGTCAGGGCTACTTTATTTAGACAAGAGTTCAATCAATGCGAACGAACAAGGGCGCGGAGGTTCTGGGCGTAGTATTCACTGCGCTGAGATATCCGTCGCCTCAGCCGCTATGAGACCACATGGTGTCCCGCCATAGTGGGGGGCCTCACACTTTTCGGCATTCAGGGTCTGACAGCCGCCGCGCCGACTGAATGTTGAGACATTAGATGGACGAAGGTCGTGGACGGGACCGGGAAATCTCAGATAATAACCCATTACTCCGTATGTATGAAGGTTGAGCGCAAAAGTGTGCGACCACAGCTTGTCGGGTCCACAGTACGCCACAAAGCACAGTAAGGTACAGAAGGAATGAGGCTAGTGGCTGCTGTGCCCTGGAGTAAATTATTTAAGGAGTACCTTTAGCGTCTTAATAGCGCCCCTGCAGCCGACGTCCCCTATATTACAGTGTACTTAACCTGAAATAACGTGTGGTGAGCGATAGCCAGCACTGTAAGCCCAACAAGCTATAGTGGCACACTTTTGCGCCGAACCTTCGTAGTATGGATTGACTTAGCGTGTGTCAGGGTCGACCGGAGGTTATGATAAAGCCCGGTACGCTGTGTATATAAAGGGAGCCGTATCCCCGGATTTAGGAGAAAGTTTAGGATTTAGACTTTTGTCGCAATAATGGCGATATGGCCCTATCGTACTGGCTTCCTGACAGCGCCTACAGCCTATCCTATGGATCTCCGATTATGGTCCTCGCGGAACTTTACCGAGGTGGAAGCTAGCGCCTAGGTGTATCATTCAATGCGTACGAGTCGACTCGGGTCCAGGGATTCCAACGATAGGGCCTAATCGTGGTCGGTGGGCAACATATTCACCGAATGACCAAATTGACTTAAGTTGTATGTATCTTCCATTAGTACTAAATCTATGAGACTCATAAAAGTTTGATTGTTCGATTCTCCGTGTGGTATCATGCCAAACGCCTTCGGTAGCCGATATCGCCATTAATACACCCAATTTTGTACAACATGTAATGATCTTCAGGAGGATCTCTCATCCCTGAGATTAGGAATTATTCATCATCCGTTCCATATGCTCCCATCATTAAATACCAGGTCGCGATTGGTATGGCCGCCAGCTATGAGCTTCGTTACGGGAATATCGTTTCTCGATTCCATTGATTTTCGGCTTTGGGGGTCACCGGGCTGGCGATGAGCGTGCTGGAGCTGCAGCCGGAGTGGTCCGACCAGGTATCGCTATTCCGTCGCAACCCACACTCTTCATCCGGCACCTTCTTCACGAGGCCAAGATCGACGGAGCTGTACTCCCAGCGGTGTGTCCTGTCCGGCTGCTGCTGCGGTAGCCACCTTGCCTTCACGACAAGGAAGATGGACACCGCGATCGCGATACCCCCGATCAGATCAACGGCGTAGTGGTGGTTGAGATACATCGTCGCCCAGCACAGCCACGCGACGTAGAATATGCAGAAGCCCCGGAGTTTGGGGAAGCAATAGCTCATGAACAGCGCTTCGAGCGCCGCGTCGGCGGCATGTAAACTCGGGAATGCGCCGAAGGGCACGGGGGCGGTGGTGAAGCTCGTCGTGTACAGGTCGACGCCGAACAGGGCGTCGATACGCGCCAGGCCGGCTGGCGAGCCCTGCATGCCGTACTGCGCCGGCTCCAGGCCGTGGAGCTTCTCGTACCACGGCGGCGTGCAGGGGAACACCAGCTGCATCGCCACCCCAAGTATGCTCATCCACCCGAACGATCTCGCGAAGTACGGCGTCGTCCCGGGGGCGGCGAAGAGGAACATCAGCGCGGAGCAGACGGCCGGTAGCCCGAAGTGCCCGATCCCGTACGGGAACCAAGCTAGGAGGTCGAGGATCGGGTTCGTGTACTCGGATATAATGTTGGAGAGGTCCGCGCCGTAAAGGATGTCCTCCAGGGCCGGGAGGACCTTCACCGACACAAGCGGTCGCACATCATATGGAACAAAACTGCGTAACCGGTCAGCGCTCCTATACTCTTCGGCTTTGACGTCCAACTATAAAATGGGAGGTGGCCACAAGATCGAGGGACTGGTTCAGGGGCACATACCGGCTCGAGAAGAAGAAAAGGAGGTAAGTCCATATCGGCCAGGAGGGTAGGAAGAATTGGTTCGTCGCAGGCATAAGGAGTAGCAGCATGTAGCTGAGGAATGCTGCTGACTTGATGAAAGGGGCCGCCGGTTCGATGATCCATAAGGAGAAGATCGTTAAGCACGCCAGACTAACATATTGGATGTCCAACACACTCCATTTCCGTCTCATTAGCCGTCGGAGAGATTCGCGTATCGAGAACGACCTTTGGAGGGCTGTGACATCGTTCTCAAGTGGCAAGGCTACAGGCTTCTGTTTGAGTCCCCCACCTGGAGCAGATCTGGACCCCTTAGCAAAGGTCAGTTTGGAAACATCCAAAGCAGCGAGCTTTGCCAGAGGAAGCAGAGGAAGCTTTAGCGCTACAACGCCCAGCACGTTGCTGGGTATCTGCATGTTAACTTCGAACCCTATCCAGGTTGACGTCTCCCTCGCATACAGTCCGTCCCACCACTATTTCGTAACTATCTTCGTCACAACGAGGAGAAACGCGCGTCAATCATGGGGTCGGACATGTTTGGAACCAGACAGGAAGGACACACCGTTACATATCTAAAGCTAACAACAAGATAACCCCAAAAATCTCTGCGGATGGGCCGGCCGCAAACCCTTCGCTCGGCTGTTCGGCGCTTGCCCTCGTCTCTGCCCGGGACATTCGCTCATTGCGAGTGATGACTTCATGACACTAAAAACAGAGGTCCCACCTCTCCCGCTATCATGATTATGAAAGCTTTCAAAAAAAAGCCTGATGTAGATGGGGCCAGCGACCAGCGCTTAGGCGAAGTGGGTTCTGAAGACTCATAGTGGCGGACATGGTGTGGAATGACTGGATAAGAAAGTTAAACTTTGCGTGAAGGTGTGGATAACTTCCCGCTAACGGCTGTAGTGTACCTCTATAACGGAGACGGTCAAGGAGCAACACTCTCGGCCGCTCGGGTCGCTCGGGTTCGCAGTCGGATGCATAAAAGACCCCGATGATAGACTCTTGTTATAGCCAGCATATTTACCGTATATTCCATTGGAGTTCGATTCATACCCGTAAAATACCGATACGATCGTCTTCCAATGCTTTCTGCTTAGATAGTTCAATATATTTCTCCTATTCGATGCCTGAAGAGATCCTTGGTATGATCGACTTTATGAGTCTTGAAATTCTCTACTTTCAACCTTCTCCTGCTTGTGAAATCCAGTTTTCATGGGTCCCCGCAGTTAGATGTCCTTGACTGGATTCGCGATGCATATTACCCACAGCGTACCTACAAATATGGGGCTGGTTGTTAAGATCGCCAGTCCAGGGGACCCCAAGACCTGGTTTTGTACAGTGATATCCCACCTGAAAATATCTCATGGAGCCATCCTGCATAATAATTGTTACGCTAACACCAACTGGCGCTCCGGATACCGACGAAGTTACCCAATCGGCATTCATGCAACCACATTGAGCTTCGGGCTCTCCCGAGCCAGGATCGTCGATCGCGAAACTTATGCTATGTTTTCCTATCTTCAATGACTCAAGGAACGTAGATTACGATGATGGAATCGGCGTCGGCCTGGATAACTTGTTTTTAGAGCAATTTTTCTTCGATGAAACTACACTTGCTCCCGGGAGACAGCGGAAATGTCCAGCCTCCTCGGTTGGATATCGCAACCTGCTGTCAAACCCGAATGAAGTCATATTTGAACTAGGAAGGAGACTGCATAAGTGCACATAGGCTCGGATGTTTCGGGTGGTCTCGTGGACCAACGCGACAGGCTTTCCCTTTGGCACCCACACCGTCCGCCCCGATGCTGTCGGGGTTGTGGGGCGGCCCAGAATTTCAAGGCTTGAAATGAGGCGCGTTGAAGGCACGCGACACAAAACCTATCGAGCTTGTGGCGTTCCTCTTCGAAATTACCATTCGCCCGCGCATATTTGTGATAATATCGCGAATTGGAAGAAATGGCTTCCCGCTGCGGGCTGACGTCTTTATTCTGTACTATTGACTTCCAAGCTCCGTCTGTCTTCTGTAACCAGCACCTCGGTATTATGGCTCGAAACTCAAGCGACACGTAAATCGGCACGGGTGCCCACTTTTACAGTCTTTTCGCTCCCCGGCTTAATCTCGGCTTAGCTATTTATTAGCCTCCCTTAACCCCCATCAGCCTGACAATTAATTTTGCTTACCCCTTTAGCTAAGCAGTTTATTAACTAATTCTATTCCCATTTCTGGGCCTTTAATTTCTGGGCCCTTAATCTTTAAATTATTCTTACTACCCCGTCCAACCTTTCATAAAGGTGATGGCAACTTTAACCAAAAGTCGGCCTTAAGCCTTTTTTTTAAGGTTAGAATCTTAATTTTCGATTTTTTTAATAAAATCCTGGAATTATATTATGATTAAATTTTTCCGTATCTGGAAATAATAAGCTTTTACGTAATATTCCTTTTAAGAACGGATTATATCGCGTCGAAAAATATTTATAACTTTTATATATTTATATTACGTTATCCTCTTTTATTTATATTTAAACTCATATTTAATATTTAAATTCGAATTTTTCTAAAAAATACTTAATTTATTTATTTATTTGTCCTTAAAATCCGATATAATGTCTACGCTTAAATTTTTAAATTAAAAGTTTTAAGATATTTTGAATTTTTAATAACATATTTTTTCTTTTAATAAATTTTATTTAATAAAAAAAGGTCAAAAAAGTAATTAATACCTTTTATTTAAGGTATAAAAGAAGGGCGTTAAAAATAATAATATTATAAATAAAAAGTTAATTTTTAAAATATTTTAACTTAAAATAAAGCGAAAATACGACAAAATAATGTAAATAGAGTTTAAATAAATACATTTATATTTACTTTTACGTATTAGTAATTAACTTAAATATATAATTATTAAAAAAAAATATATATATATATAATTTAGGACCTTGAAAACACTTTATAAAAATAATAACTTATAATATTGATAATAAAAATATAGAAAACTAAAAATATAATATAATATTTAAAAAACCGTACGGAAATATTAAAACGTATTTACGGCAACTTGGCAGCGAATTAATTTTAAAAAGTTAATACCGCGTAATATAATAAAATTTATAACGAAAACAAATATTTTAATTTTAACGTATTATTAGGTTTCGAAAAATGTTAACTTTATTATTAATTTATTAAAAAAAAATTAATTAAATTATAAAAAGCGTTGTAAATTTATTACGAAAAATATTATATTTAATTGCGCGAAATAACTTTAAGTAGTAATTAGGTTAAGTATAAACGTTTAATAACGCCCGTTAATTATTAAAGTTTTTTATTAAAATATATTTATTTTCCTTCCGGATTAAAAAATATATCGAGTTTAATTACCGTACGGGTATTAACCAAAGCTTTTATTTTAAGGGAACGATAATATATTTCATTTAACGGGTTAAATATATATTAATTACGTGAAAAACTTTATATTCGTAATTTTTATTAACGAAATAAAAACGCCGGAATTTTTTATTCAACGTATCCGTCATATTAAAAATATAACTTTTACGCCTAATAAAAAATAGAAATTATAACTTAATCTTCGAATTTTTATTTTAATATTTAGCATTTTAAATTATAATACGTTTTATATAAAGGTATTAAATTCGGATTTTTTGCTTTAATTTTATATTTCCTTTTTTAACAAGATTTTTAGCAGATGAAGTATTTAAAAATTATAATATTATTAACGATTTGTTTATAATCGCGCCGTCGAAAAATAAAATATAAATAATATAATAAAAAAACTATTAATTTAAAACGTTATTTTTTAAAAATTAATTAAAAGGGAATATTAAAATTATGAAAACCTTTCATTATCGGTTACAATTATTAGGTTTATAGGCGGAAATCTTAATATTATTAAGATATTATAATATTCGGGTAAAAGTTTTTTACTTAATAAATACGTACATATCGCTTTTTAAAATAGTTTTTATTAACTTTATACGTTTAATAAATTAATTTAAAACCGAAATTATACGAATAATATATATTAAATCCATAAATTTAAATATAGTTCCGATATATTATTTTCTGCAAAACGGCGTAAATAACCAGATAATATACTATAACCGAAAAAAGCGTAGCCTATTTTTGACCTTTTTCGTAAGTTAATTATATCTCGTAACTTAAAGCTTTCATAATATTTACCGACAAAAACTTTTTTAAATATAATAATAACTTTAAAATTATACGTATTAACCAAGAACTTTTTATATTACGAAATACGACTGATAATAAATTCTTAACAAAAGGTATAAAGTTATATACGAAAAAACGAAAATTTATTATTAAAAAAAAACGAAATTAATTAAAAAAATCAATTAATTAAATACAATAATCCGCGAAAATATGCTAAGGTAATATTTAACCGTATCCTGTTTTTAATACCGGAAAAAGATCGTTTAACGTAAAATTTTTTTAAAGTTAACAAATTACGAAATTCTGCAGGTTTTGTCGTATTCTGTAATATATTAGCTTTTTATTAAAAACGTTATAACGTAAAGTATTAATTAGAGTAAAGCCGAATAAATATCGGTATGAAAAAAATAACAACGGCTTTTTTTACGATTGGCGATACGTATCACGGCCATTGTATGCAGCAGAACGCTGGTTTATTGGCAAGCTATAGACAAAGATTTTAAGGTGAAAAAAGGAAGAAAAAAAGGAAGAGAATAGCCACTTATGCGGCAGACCTAAATAGGCCAAGGGCTACGCTACTATCAGCTGTATAAAAGTGGGGTCTAACGTGCCCCAACTACCAATACCGTTATATTACCCCCTCCTAAAAACTTATATACAAGCGGAAAGAATATTTAAGTTAAAAGTTAATTAATTATTTAACCGACCGGTTGTACCGTTTTTTCCTTACCATCTTTATTTTTAATATTTTGTTATTGTGACGGCAGCCACCAGGATCAAACCGTGAGGCTGGCAACCGTCACATGGGGCTGACAACTGCCACATGAACTAGCCACCTGCCACAAAGAGAGTAGGGACATTTGTAGATCTTCACGCACTCTGCGACTCTGCCTTTCTTTCCTTCTTTTCTTCAGCTTAGAATCTTCGTTCATAGCGCCAATAAACTAGCTACCATGCTATATCTCGCGGGCCGCAACAGCTATTACCTTATTAAAACTTCCAAATTATTAAATCCACTATTTTTTAAGGCCGGGCGTATATACTTAAAAACGCGGTAATTAACGAAATAATATAACCGGGCGTAAATAATTATAAACGCGACGTATTAAATCGTAACCGGGCGCGCGTAATAAAAGTCGTAACCGTTAATCGAAGTCGGGAATTTTAATACTTCCGTAAGTAAACGCAAATTTTTTTTAATCTTTTTATTTTCGGTATATCGCTATTTGCCGGTTGTCGAATTTAATAAATAAAGCTTTTATTTTAAAGGTTTCGGTTTAATCGGTATATTAATACCTTTTTAAATAAACGCAAATCTTTTTAATCTTTTTATTTTCGGCATATTACTATTTACCGGTCGGTCGGGTTTAAATTTTAAGGTTTAATATTTTAATACCTCCGTAAACAAATTTTCGGGTTAAATCCAGGTACATATCGTTTTTTATATATCCGAACCTTTTTAACAGGCAAATCCTTATACCCGCTAAGTTTAATCTTATACGTTATTTTATATTGTTATATTTCGACGGTAGGGTACCTTATTTATTAATCGTTAGGCTAGCAAAATAATTTTTACTAATCGCCCTGTTTAACGATACCGTATTTATTAATTATTCGTTTAACGAAAATAATAACCTTAAAATAATGTTACGACTATTATATATAACAGAACACTGGTTTATTAGCAAGCTATAAATAAAGATTTTAAGGTAAAAAAGGAAGAAAAAAAGGAAGAAAATGATTACTTATACGGCAAACCTAAATAGGCCAAGGGCTGCGCTGCCATCAGCTGTACAAAAGTGGGGTCTGACGTGCCCCAGCTGCCAGTACCGTAACAATACGTATATAAATGCTGTAAAGCAATTATCGTAAGAGTTAACGGCTTTTCAAAGCTGTATTTCTTTTTGTAATAAATGGTTTTACGATATTAAAGCTTGGAAAAAGTTTTGTTAACATTACTTAAATTATTTAAACAGTTTTTCCGTTTAATATAACCCTTTTATTTATGGCAAGGTTTTTATTAAAGCCGGATATTACCTTTTTTATTTAGAAGATAACCGGTTACCGCTTTCGGTACGGATATATTAATTTAAAATTCGATAAACTTGGTTCGATTATATCCAAACTTATATTAAAGCGTTTTAAACGAACCTTTACCTTTATATTATTTACGTTTATATTCCTATTATCTGGGAAAATTTAACTTTATATTGGAATTATATTTTTATTCTTAAAACGTTTTTAATATTAAACGTGATAAAAATTTTACGAAAATAAAAACGCTAAGATTTAAAAGCGACAATATTCCGAATCCGAAAAGGAAAAGGCCGTAATAATAAGACGATAATTTTGAAAACGATGAAATAATTATTAAAAAAACTTAATATACCGTTATTAATATTACCCTAAATAACTTTTTTTTAAAAAGAAATTATTTTCTGTTTTTTTAAACTTATTTTAAAATTATTTCATATCTTTTTAAGGTTTAATTATTATAAAAGTTAATAATAAAGCATGATCCGATAATAATATTTCGTTATTATTTATCGGGTCCGAAAAAATAATTAATTCGGTTGTATTTTTTACGGAAAAACGGTTAAATAAGAAGTTTTAAAATTATATAGTTATCAGCGATTTATCGGAAATAATACTAATCGTTATACTTAAAACTTTAAAAACGTAGCCTTGTTAAAATTTACGTACTAGTTAATTTTAACTATTATTATAAGCATTTTTCATAATTTCGTTTCCGTTATAGAAAATTTTTCGAGAAATAGAGATAAAATAAGTATTATATACTTTATAAGTATCGATAAATATTTAAACGTAATGCCAGATAATTTTATCGCTAAAGGTACCAACGCCGAAATAAGCTTAGATTACGTAATTGCGGATGAAAATCTTATTCGTAAAATTTTATCGTACGATAATTATAAAAAAACGTTTTATAAGAAACCCTTTTTATTAAACTATGAAAAAACCGTATTTAAAGTGAAAATTTTTTTACCAAAAGCCGTATTAACGAGCAAATATAATATAAGATTAAGTAAAAGAATTAGTTAAAAAATAATAATAATTAAGTTTTAAAAATAGATAGCGGTAAAAAGGCTATAATTAATTACAAAGTAACGAATTTTTAAAATTAAGGCGAATTTAAATTTAAACGATTAATTTCGAAACGGAAAATAGATAAAATTACGTTGTATAAAATCAAATAATAACAGTTAATAAAATAATAAAAGGCGGCGGAATAGAATCCGGCGTCGAATAAAAAACGAAATAAGTATTTATATAAAGTTAATTAAGTTTATACGCATTAAACTTTTTAAAATCGTTTTTATTTCGTACGAATTTATTACGTTTTTGCTTTTAATAACGTTATTTAAATTTACCTTTAACAATTACGTAATTTCTTTTTCTTTATAAATCGTAGGTTTAAATTCGAAACGCAAATTTTTTAAATATTCGATTCTATTAAAATAATATTATAAATTATTATTACTATATCTATTAAAATATTTTATATTCGGTAAATATTCGATAATTAATACTTTATAAAATAAATAATTTAAACCTTTGAGTTAAATCTTCGTTTCCTGTTCGTTTTACGTTATACGCTTTTTATTAATGCGTAAGTTTAATAATTATAAATTCGGAAATAATTTAAATAAAATTTTCGATCGGTAATTAACAATTTCTTAATATATATTTAATAAATATAAAAACGTTTATATAACGTTAACTAGTTTAATATATATTTAAATGTCTAGTTATATAAATAAAATATAACCTAATAAATCTTTACTTATAAAAAATATAATAACATTTTCTTTTTTTACATATAAATTAATTTTATCTTAATTATATCCTTTAAACGTTCAGCGCCTTCATTTATGTTTATATATTAAATGTTAAAATCTTAATTCGAACGTTCTTTTTAAGTATAAATAATTTTAATGTAACGTAGCTGGATTGCTAGTGCATGCGCTTTTATAAGGTGGATTTGGGTGTTTAAACCTTAATTGGGATTTGGAAATGCTGATTTTCTGGTCTTGTGACCAGCGTCGTACCCTCGCTGCGTTACATTTAAACTTAGTACTTTTTGCCGTATAACTCGTCGTCGTATTTTATAACTTTTACCTTATAATTATAATTTTTAAAAACGGTAAATACCTGGTTTAAGATTATTATAACTATTTCGGCTATTTTATCGCTAAAGTACCAATTCTAGATATAACTTAAAAAAACGATAAATTATAAATATAACATTATTAATACGATTACTATCTTTTTTTAAATTTTAAAGGTTAATAATTAATCGCGTTTTTAATTTTACGGAAAAACTTCGGCGAGCTTTGCGGTTTAAACGCTTTACCTTTCTACATCCGTATACATTTTATTTAACGGTAATAATCTCGTTTTCCTTCCGGCATTTTTGGTTGAAATTCTTAATTTTTATCTTCCGAAAATAATTCATAAAATAATTAAAAACTTTTAAACTCAAATAAGTAAGCTTTAGATATTATTATTAATTATTAATAATGATCGAAAATTATTCTATATATAAATTAAATTCTTTCCGTCGAATACAAAGTACTTTTTAAATTAATTATAATAATAAATATTAGATTATTATTTAATTATATCTTTTTATTAACGTTTCGATAATTAAATTACTTTTCCGTTAAAGTTTATGATTAATCTTTTTATAATTTTATTAAAGGTCTTAAATCTTTAATAAACGTAATAATACCAGGTTATAAGCGAATTCTTCGTAATACGTTATATTATATATACGGATTAACCGAAAGCTATTTATATATTCGAAACGGATATTTATTTTTCCGTATTTAAGAATAAAAATAATTATATTTTTAACCAATATAGAATTATTTAAACGTTTTAATTTGAAATTTAAAATTTTGTTAATTTAATTAAAATATATAAAAAATAAACAACTGTTTTAAAGGTTATATAAAATATCGAAGATATAATTTTAATAATACTTATATAACGTTTTAATTAACTAGACATTTTAAATAACGTTTTAAAATTTAATTTTTTAATTCTTTTAGCTAAATCTACTATAATATTAATACGTTTTTTAATTATCTCATTAAAGATTTATTAGATTTTTAATTTTCCGGTATTTTATTTTTAAAGATAAATTAATAAATTAATAATTTATAAAAGCTTAAATATGCTTAATAAATCAATCCGATAAAATTCTCATCGATAATAACGCATTTTCGCTTTAATTTTATTAACTTATTATTTTAATTTCAATTTTAACTTTTATTAAATTCTTAGTTTCTTTTGTAAAAAATATTACTTAATTAATTAATTTTATTTTTTTATTAATATTTAATAAACCTTTATTTATTTCGCAATTCGGATTAATTATCTTTTTAAAGGTAATTATAAACGTATTTCGAATAATTTACGTTCGAACTTCTTGAGGTTATAAAAAGAATTAATTTTTAAATTATGTTATTATTTGGCGATATTTTGAAATATTAAAATTAATTTATTTTTAATAAACTATTTTAAAACTTATAATTTGATTATTAAAAACATTATTAAAAAGGGGTTTTAAATTATTTATCAAATTTTATATATCTTTAATATTTTAATGCTTTTATTCTATACGTTCGATATGATTGATTTTTATTAAATTACTTACATTTCGAAATTTTTAAAAGTTTAATAAATAATTTAATAATTATTCGCTATTTGTTTCTACTTTCCGTTTTAATTTTTCTTAATAAATATCATTAGGCTTTTAAAACTTGTTACATTATTCGTTAAAAATCTTTGTTAATTTATAAATTGTAAATCAATAATTAAAAGATATTAAAAATAAAACCTAATTTGTTAATGGTTTAATATTTGTCTAATAATCCTTATATTTTCTGTTTTCTTATTATATATAATTTAATTCGTAATATAATTAAATTTGCGCTTAATAATTATTTTTTATTACGGAACAAAAATTTCCGCTAATAGTTATTTATTTAACGGAACTTAATATAATGATTATACTATCGACGGTAATCTTGATCGAAATATTTCGAATAATTTTTGAATATTAACTTTATAAATTAAGTAATTTATAATAATTTTAATCCGAGTTTATATAATACTAAGAATTTAAAACTATTATTTTAATTCGGAATTCGTTATCTTATTATTTTTATTATTTAAAAGCTAAATAAATTCACTTTTTTTTTTAATAACTTTAATTATTATAATTAAAAGTTGTTTATTGTTATAATCGTAATATTAATATTAGATAAGATTAAGACTTTTAATTTTAACCGTTTTATAATTTTGATCGGGATTATATTATTGTTATATTTTAAATACAGTTTATATTACGTAAACCGTTATTATTTATAAATATTCGAAAACGTTAAATGGTTTAAATTGTATGTTTTCTCAGATAATTTATACTAGTTAAGTTTATATTATAAAGAATGTTTACTTTACGATTTTAAAGATTTATTATTTAATAATTCGTAATTTCTAATTTGTTAATTTTATGGTTATATTTTGGTACAACGAAACAAACGAATAACGTTATATATTATTTCGTAATTTCCTTTGAAGGTAGTAAAAATTCAGATTAAATATTATTGGAATATATAAATACGTCTTTTATTAAAATTTTATAGGTTATATATATATATAATCGAGATTTTTAAATATTTATTTGAATATTATTCCGATATTATTATAAGTAAAATATGCGTTAATAATTATATAATAATAAGTAATGAATTGGGACGAGGAGATTCGGTCCTGATCAGTGCATAATCGAAAAGCGTGTTACGAGTAAGCCCAAGGTTCAAGAGATAATAAAGGCAACGCAAACTGTATTCTGATGTTGAGACCAGTCCAAAAGCAAAGTTATAAATAATGATGATAAGTGGTGATGTTTTCGGGGTTGCGCCTGGCGAAAAGAACCGCTAGAAATATATAACGAGTGCTGATTAACCGATTAGTTAGGTTATATATCCAACTTTGTACCTTGTTTTATTTTAACCCTTTCTTTTTAAAAACACAATTATTTTTAATGTATTATAAGAAATAAATAAATAAAAACTTAATATAATTAACTTTCAACTTTATAAAATATATATAAAATTTATTAATTAATTTAGTTATCGTTTACGTAACTTGTTTTTTATTTTTATTTTTATTTTTAAATTTCGTTTTTTGCGTCTAGTTAAATTTTTGCGTTATTTGTCTTTTTTTTTTATGTTTTGTCCTTTTTTTCCTGTTTAACGATCGAGGTTTTGTATTTGGGCTAACTTGGTTAACTTTAAGGGCAATATAGTTCTGGTCGTTATACCATTATTTTATAAATATTTTTTATTTATTTATACGGTATATTATACCGGTTTTTTATTATTGTTTATGTTCGTTAATTATTTACGGCCGGTTAAAGTTTATATCTCGCTTTAAAGGTAGGTTTGAAGGGTTATATCGGTAATATATTTTTGGAACAAATAGGTTATGGGAAAGGTATCGGAATTACGATAATTTGTGAAGTTGATTTTTTAGAGTTTTTTTTTATGATTAAAGGGAATTAAGTTTAATTGTTAATTATTTTTAGAATTTAAAATCTTATTAATATTTGGTTTTTTATTATTGTTGTTGGATAGGGATAAGGATTTATTAAGTTATAATTCTGCGGGCTTTAAAATGTTGTTCGTTTTTAGCGTAAACTTAAGGTACCTTTTAAATTTTTTTTTTATTATTTTGTATAACAATTTTTTCAAGTAATATAAATTTATTTTATTAATTTAGGTTGTAAGTAATAAAATAAAACGTATAGGTTATTTATAGATTATAAATTTAAGGTATCTTTTAGGACGGTATATTAACGATCGTTATACGTATAAGAGGGTTACCGAAAGCTAAATTTCTTTAGGTTTTTCGATATTTTTGCAAAAGTAACTTAGTACGTTTTTTAAACGGGTAAGTATTAAAAAGTATAATAATTTTTTTAATTGGATATATAGCGTATTAATTTAATAACTTTTATTATTATTACTAGTTAGTATTTTAATTTAGGTAATGAATTAAACGTATTTAGGATTATAAGTCCGGACCGTTTTTTTGTTTTATTAGGGATGGTAATAGTTTAATTTTTGTTAATTATTGTTTTTGCTTTTAGAATAATGATTATAATTTCGAATTGGGTATATATAGCGATTATTTAAATAATGGTAATAAAATGTTGGAATTGTAAGTATTTTCTATTTTAAATAATTATAACAGTTTGTTATAATCCGGCCGATATAACGTTATTTTAAAATTCATTAAATTATAAAGAAGGTGAAGTAGTTTTTTGTTATAAACGTTTATTATTTTTATTATATGGGGTAATAGGAATAGATCGATTAAACTGGTATTTTGGGGTCGGTATAATAATAGGATAGGGGGTACGATTTTTATAGTGTATTTTGCGTAATATACGGTTTATATTATCGATGTTTTATATAGGGATATTGGCAGATTGATTCGGATTTTTAGAATATAATGTATTTAATTTTTTAGACTTTTTGTTTTTATTTTATATGGTAGGTTTTTTGGACGACGATATAATAACTGGTATTAGGTTAATTAAGACGTATAAATACGATTAAGACGATATATAATAATTAAGGGTTATAATGATAAATAAAGGTAATATATGGTATATAAATATATATAGATATAGTTATATCTGTGTCTGGGTGTAAGTATGTGGAAGTATAAATAGGTTATAAATATCGAGTTATATAAATGTAGAAATTCGTTAAAAAGTGATAGTAAATTATGCGCGCAATTAATTAGGTATATATAGAGCTAGTATATTATATTTTGCTATAAAAACGTATACGCCGAGGAAATTCCTAATAATTTTATCCGATATTATATAAAAAGGGATATAATTATCGGTACGTTTTTTTAATTCATTGTACAGTTATTTTTGTACTTATATTTCTTTTATAATTTTCTTTTTATAAATTATGCCAATTTTCTTTCCCAGATTATATTTATTTTTAAAACCTAATATATACCTAAATATATATATATTTTCGTCGTTTTAATTAATATTATTATAAATATTATAGTTATTAAACCAACGTAATATCCGGGGTTTTTTTAAAAATATAAATCTAAGTAAATTTATTATCTTTATAAAAAAATCGTTTGTTAAAAAGTAATCCGGATTAGGTAATAAATTATCAGGTTTTAATAATATTAAGTTCGTCGATCCTAGGGTTAAGTAAAATATGCGTAAGTTCGAGCATATATTTATTTAACGTTATAAAGTTTTAATTATATTAAATACGATTATATTTTTTCAATTTATAACTTCTCGTATCGATAAAACTTTAATTATTAATTGGAATATTACTCTTTTATATAAGCTTAATAATATTTATAAACCTTAAAATTTAATATATTGCCGGGTAACTATTTACGAATTAACTTTTTTTAATATAAATTCCGTAATATAATATTTAATTAGAATACTTTATTATTTAAAATACCGGTTATAAATAATTTATAACTTCTTAAATTTTGGCCTTTTTAATATCTATTATTATTAATCGAAATAACCAAAAATTTAATACCTAAGTTAATTTTAAATATTATCGAGTAAATAACTAGTAGCCGTCGATTAATATCGGTTATTTTTTTACTTTTTAAAATATTTTAACCTTATATTATTATTTCGGGGTTTTTATTAACGGCTTCGATTATTTTAACAAATCCGCATATTATTAATGGGCTGCTTGAGTTATTTTTAAGTATTAATATATTACCTTTTTTTAATTTTTAAATCTGGCGTTAACGGAAATTAACTTAGTTTTAAAATAATTAAAATATTATAAACTACGTAACGTTTAAATATATTAAAATAGATTGTTTTTAGTTTTTATAATATTTTTAAGAAATTTTTATTAATTAATATAAAGTATTTAAAGTTATATTTATTAATTTGATCGGCGGTCCAGTTACCGGTCGGTATATACGATAACGAATTAAAAACGAAACTTTTAAGTAATTATAAATACGTAATTTAATATCATTATTATGCTTTAAAACGAAGCTAGGAAATTACCGTTTTATTTTATATACGTTAAGATATTTCGAGCCGGACTTACGGATCCTTTTATATTATTACTTACTAAAAACCTTCGATATATTATTAATTTATTTATTTAAGTTTTCGAAATATTTAATATTATTCCGTATAAATTATATAGATAACGATATTAAATATTAAAATAAGCCGATTAATATGATATATATTTATTTTTTAAATGTTAATCGATTTCGGAATTTTATAAAAGATTTTATAATAATTATATCGGGTTTATCGAAAGTTATAATTATACTTTCCGGAATAATCGGTTTAAAAAATTTTAAAGTAAGTTATAAGCGGTTATTATAAATTAAAAAGGATATTTATAACGATATTTACCCGATTATAAAAATATTCCATAAAAATTAATTTCGGTATAAAGTTAAAAAATATATTTCCAATTTTTAATACCGGGCAAATATAATTAAACGTAATAATTATAAATAAAGTATGGTAAATGTTATATAAAATAATAATGGGCAAAATAATAATAAAACGTAATAAAGTTTTTATATTTTAATTTTTTATAATTAATCACGTTAATTTTTTTCGTTTTTTTAATCCGTTCGTTTCCGGTATATCATTATCGTCCATAATTACGTAACCTTTAAATCTACTATGAAGTATTTGCATTTTAATATTTATTTTTACAGGTTTTAAAGTTTTAAACTATTAATTTCTTAATAATTTAATATTAATAATATTTAAAGTATCAGATATTTTATCGTTAAATTAATCGGTAAATGATTTCGTTTAGTTATTTTTTTATCAATTAATTAATTTTTAAAAATCTTTTTAATCTTTATAAATTATTTTAATTCATTAATATAAAAGGTCTTTTATAATTTTATTTTATCAATTTCCTTTTAATAACAAGTACCTAAATTAATAATATTATTAATTAAATACGGGTTAATTTAACGATACTTAAGCTTTATATTTTTGAACATATTTATATATCGGAGCGTATTGTATAATAATACCAGGTTATTTGTTTCCAATAGTTTATCACTTATTTTATTTTTATTTTCATTTTTGGTTTACAAATTTAGCAACTTTATAACGTTAATTAATAATAACTTTAGTAACCTTAATTATATTCTTAACTTTCCTTTTTAAAAGCTAGATTTTTTAAATAATTAATTTTTTTTCGGGATATTAAAATCCTATGTTATAATTCTTTATATCGGCAAAATTATCTTAATCGGTAAAAACGCTTTTTATTCGTATAGCAGTATATGCGGGCTTAGGCCGTAACTTTTTATAGTAATATTATCGGCAAAAATTATATTAAGCAAAAATTTAATAAATTTGTTGTCGATATTATTCGTCGTTTTTATTAAATTTTTAACGACCGGAACGTATTTCTTTTAACCAGGCCTTATCGTTAAACGGTATACGTAATTCCAACCTTTCGTTAAATCTGGAATATATTATAAACTTTAATTATTTCGCTTTTATTTTTAAAGCCCTTATTTATTTTAATTTTAATCGGAATATTATATCGATAAAAAATGTACTTATTTAAAAACTTTTAAATTATTATTAATATAATAAAACGTAAAGTTTTAATTTTTAAATGATCGGATAATTTGCATTTTATTTCGACCGTAACTTTATAACCGTTATTATTAAATATAAATTAAATATTGATTATTTAAATAATAATTATATTATTAAGTTACGAAAAGCTGTAACTTTTTTCGAACCGTCGATTAGTTACCTTTTAACATTTTACATACGTCCGTATTACCTTCCGAATATAGCCAAATATTTCTTGCTAATAATAAAAAGTTATTATATGGTAATAAGTTAAATTTCGTTTTTTATAATTATAATTTTCGTAATATTATTTAATTACCGTAAATCGTTTTCGTTTAATATCGATAACTTTACGGTTACCGTATCGCTTATCCGCCTTACGTTATAAAATATTATCTTAAATAAAATAATTTAACGTTTCGATTTTAAAAACGGATTTTTTATTATTAAAACTTTATATAACCGATTAAGAAAATCCAGTATTATAAAAATTTAACGTATTTTTATAATTTTTTTAATTAGTTTTTAATAAAAAGTTTTTATTTATACGTTTTAATAATAATTAAAGTTATATCGGTTAAAATAAGGTTAAACCGAAAAACGTTTATTTAAATACTAATAAAATTATTAACTTTTTTTTTATTAATCGTTTAACGTATTAAAAGTTTTAAACGGTTTTCGAAATAAATTATCGGTCGTTAAATTCTTTTTATTAAGAATATACTTAATTTTAAAATCGAATATTTTTATTTAAATAATTTAACGGATAAATAAGATTTTGGGCAAAAAGTTTATAAAATTATTAATTTAAATTATTAATACCTTAACGTTAATTTTTAATATAAATCGAATTCCGTAAATATAATTTCGGAATCTTTTTAAAACTTTAAAAATAATTTAAAATTTCAACTTGCTAATATTATATTTTAATTTAACGTTCTTTTAAATATTATTTTCGAAACGCCCGAAATATTCGACCTTATTAATTAATTAACTAAAAATATTTTTAAAGCCGTTTTTATTTACGTTCGTTTTTATAATAATTTTACCTATAATACAAGGTCGAATAGATTCAAGCCTTATTTTCCAGGCTAAGCCAAATATACAGAAAATTATTACACGATATAATTTATACGATAAATATTATACCTAATGTTTTCGAATACGATAACTAATTAATAATCTTACGGTTAAAATAAATTAATATCTCGGTCCTATAAAGCCTTACTTTAAAACCGACTGCTGGGCCTCCGTAAACACGTAATTTCTCAACTAATATCGGCTTAGAAAGCTTATATACGTAATTACCGATAAGCTTCGACCCTTGTAAACCTTATGCCCGCTAGCTTTACGGTTCGGCAGGGTTAATATAATTCAAAAAATGTTGAACTTTACGCGGTAAACTTTAAGGATAAACCTTAAAGGCAAACCTTAACGGCAAACCTTAACTGCATATAAAAGGCTAACATCTTTCCGAACCCTTATTAATCTTACGGCTCGATTATTTTTATAGCACCTCAAATTACCCAAAAACATTATGCCACGCAAGTCCGGATATGCGATACCGGTAATCCATGGCCGCAAAACTACCATTAAAACCGTTTCATTAACGATACAGAATTAATAAAAAATTACCGGACGAACTAAAATTATCGATATTATTATCGATCCAAAAAATCTTTTCCAAAATAATCGACTTCGATTTTTAATTTTCGGATACGATTTAATTTACGAAAATAACGGTAATCGATTTTTGTAAAAATATATGCCGGAAAATATAACAACTATAACGAAATTATTAGCAAAACTGGAAAGAAAAGATAATAACAAGCTTAAAAATTTCGAAGTTCAAATTTTAAAACGATACAAGCTGAAGAACTATAAGCAATAGTTTACCCGGTTATTCCGGATTACGAAAACCGCCCAGAACCTTGATAAACATCGACGTAAATAAAAACGGGATAAGGTAATTTGTAAGGGGAATAGGTTTAGTAAAACCTAGGAATTAAAGTAGCAATCTATTATTTTATCTAATTTTGTCTACACGGTTACGTCTCCTTCAGGGAGAATTTTTACCTATAATAAAATTATAATATAAAATAATTAAAATCGGAATAATAATAATCGCTTTTTTTTATATTTTTTATAGTATAATTCTAATTAGGTTTTCAAATAAAAGGTTACCTTTTTCGGAATAAACGTATAAAACGTTTGGTTTTAATAACGAAATATATAACAAAAATCCGGTAATAAATAATAATATTTAAAAAAGCTTTAATTTCCGAAACGTTTTTATATAACGGAATTTTTAAAACATTTTCCATCTTAATTATATTTAGTTACCGTTTATTTGTTTTATAAAAAAATTCTATTATAACGATTATTTTTTAGCACTATTAAAACTTTTTTTATATTAATCGATATATTTATAAGCTTATAGTTAAAAATGGTTTTATTTATATTAACAATATATTCGTATATAAATCGCCGGATCTTGGAAAAAAAAGATTTATCGTTATATTTTATCTTTAAACCTTTAATATCGACGTTGTCGATAAATAGCCGGGTAATTTCGAGCATTAGATCGTTAAGAATTCTTCCTATTATACGGCAAATATAAATTATAAAGTTAATAAACTTTATAAATATATTAATATATCTAAAAAATTATAAAAACGTTACGAAAGTAATAAAACTTTTATTAATAAGAGTTAATATAACCTAATCGTAACTAGAAAAAAAGTTTTTTAAAATAATTAACGAATATATAGCAAGATTTATGGAAGATTTATCGTAGTTTTTTTAGCATAAAGATATCGTATAAGGTAATAATATTTAATTTGGTTATAAAATTAATTAATTATAAATTATTATCTTGTTTTTCGATAAAAAACTAGATATTTTTATATGCGGCATAAAATTATTTAAGTATTTTTCGCTAAATACGTATTTATAATATATCGATTAATTTATCTTTAAAGTTAACCGGTATTATTATATTTTTAATTTGCTATACCTTATAAAGGATTATTCGGATTCTTGAATTTAGTGCAATATTTGATTTAATGTTGTTATAATTTTGTTAATTTTAAACTAAGGTAACCTTTTTACAAAAAAAGCATTTTTTTAAATAAGGCCTTTTCGATACGGTTAAATTTGTTGTTAAATTAATTAAAGATAGCCTTAATTCTTTCCTTAATAAGTCGGGTATTTCGTAATATGGTAGTAAATTTGGAAAATAGGGCAGTTAATAATATATCAAATTTATTATGTTTTTTTTATTTTGATTAATAATCTTTTGGGGCCTTTTAAATTTTTTAACTTTTTAGTCCGGGTTTCCGGGTATTATTGATCCGTTTAGTGGTATATTATCGACTAGGACCATTTTCTTTTTATTTTTCGGTTTATATATCGTATTAATTTATACGGTTTATTTATTATTAATCTTATTACGTATTTTTTTTTTGGAATTTTATATAAGGCGTATTTAAGTTTTTCATCGTTCAATTAATTTAAAAGGGTATTTTCGAGTTCTAGCTTATTACTTATAGCTTTTTAAACTTTTATAGGATTTTGATTAATATATGTATTATTAATCAAAAAACGTAAAGATTTATAACGTATTTGTCCGTATTTTTGTTTATAGGTTTGTTTTCGCTAGTAAAGCGGCTTATAACTTTACCGGTTACTTTTTTTAAGCTTTTTGTCGCCGCGAATATTACGCGTAACTTTTTTAGCTAGGATTAAAAGAGTAATAATTTTTGTTAGGCCAAACTTCAAGGTTTGTTTTATTATTTTAAGGTTTATATTTAAAGTTATTTCCAATTTAGCCATAAAGTTAAGTTCTAACATTAGCGATTACGTAACATAATGGTTGTCGACGACAAATAAGGAAAGTATTAGTAATCGGCTAATTAACTAGATAGGGGCCTTGATTATACCTTTAAATGCAGTTCTTTTTTAAAAGTTAAAGTTTATAAAAAATATGCGCATTTATTATATTGCCAGTTCGTATCGTTTAATGTACGATGAGATAATAACGTTAGATTTAGCTCCGGTATTAATAATTTTATTAATCAGATTTTTGTCGCTTTTATGGCCTATTTTGACTGCCAGTTTGAATAACGGGGTAATATATTTAGTTAGGCTGTATTGTTGAACTGATAAAACCTGAACTTCCTTTTAACTTTTAACCTTGTATCCTATGTCCATGGTCAGGATTTTGGAAGGTTTTTTTGTTTTTAGAATTTTAAATCCTCGTATTTCAGCTTCGGTTATTTTAATCGGGCTTTTATTTTTACAACTAAACGGTTTTAAACTTTTAGCAGTTATAAAGTTTTTAAAGGCCTTATTAAAATCTGGATAAGCCTTAATTAATTCGGACTAAATAATTTGGAAATTTTTTTAAAAGTTTTTTCGAAATTTTCTTTTCTAAAACTGAATAATATATTTGTTAATTAGGTTTTTATAATTAAAAGTGTTATCCGTTTAAATAATATGGTTTTTTTAATTCACGTTTTTAATTTAAATACCGGCCTTTATATTCTAAAATAAGGGGTTTTTATATATTAATTTATTATTATCGGTTTTATTTTTTTTCCGAACTTTTTTTCGTTTTTAATAAAACGTTTAGTTATTATAACCTTGATAAATATAACCGGCTAAATAAAGTCGTTAACGTTTAAGGTACGGAGTTTTTCTAAATATCGGGTATTTTTGCTTTCGATAAAGTTACTTTATAACTAATTACATAAAGGTACCTTTTTATAAAACTGTTTTCCGTTATTTTTAATAAAATATATTATATTAATTTCGGTTATACGGCTTTAATTAGTATTACGTTTTTATCAGTTCGGTTTTAAAATCGTTATAAGTTTCGAAAGTTTAATAAAGTTAAATTAAGTTATATCTTAATTAAATTTAAATAATCGATTTTTTTCGCCTCGGTAGATCTCGTTTCGCCGATTAAAATATTACATTTGTTCTTTAAATCGACCGGGAAAACTTAAAAAACTATAAATTTATTTGAAAAAGACTTTAAATTAAAATCCGTTAATTAATAATTTAACTTTTAAAAGTTTAAGAGAATTATATTATACTTAACGTAATTGGATTGTTTAAACTTTTAAAGAAAATTATATATTTATTGTCGTTAAATAAAATGAATCCCGTATTTTCCATATTTATAACTAAATTATATTTAAAATAACGGCAAAATTAATAAATATTAAGTTTAAAATTATTAAATTATTCGTTACGGTTTTAATATTTACCTTAATAACTTTCTCGATTACGGTAATTATTTTGGTTACGGCAAAAATTACGACCGAATTTATTAAACTAAAAGCTTATTATATTAATCAATAAATTAATTTTATAATTACGAACTTAAGGCATTTTCTATGCTAACGGAACGTAATATTATAAAATACGGACGGGTTTTTAATTCCTAATTCTTTTTAAAAAAACTTCGAAATTCAAAATTTATCGGATTTAATTAATTTTTAAATTTTATAACGTATTCGTAATTGCTGATATTTAATTATTCCGATTCGATAATAATTATCGTAAACGAAAATTTCCTTATCGTTATTATTTAAATTATTAAACCGAATAAAACCGATCTTTATTTCTTTAATTAATATCAAAACGAACGCTTTTTTATTATCGCTTACGTTTTTGATATCTAAAAAATGTAATTTTATTTATAACCTAACTTTTAATTAATATCGAAATATTATCGTAAATTATCGAATATAAGTTTTTAAATTATATATAAAAATTATTAATAATTTTTTTCAAAACAACCGGCTAATATTTTCTTTAATAAACTTTTATTATATTCGTCCTTATTAATTAATTTCTTTTTTTATTTCACTTTTTTCAAAACGTTTTTTATTTTAACGGCAAACTTTAAGTAATAATCGTAAACTTAATTAAGGTTGCTTTATTAAGCTTATTCAATTAAAGTTTTTGATCGATTCTTAACGATCCGAATTTACTTTAAATCCTGTAATTTAAAAAAATTTAAAACGATTTTAATTATAGCGTCTTATTTAATTACTTTATTCATAATTATTTTAATTCGGTTTTTTATATTAATATTATCGGTTAAAAATAATAATTCGATAAAAATTTTAAACTTTATAAATTTATATTTGTTATATAATTTAAGAATTTCTTTTAATTTAATTAATAATTCCGATAATTAAAAAATAAAGATCCAGATAAATTAATAAATTTAAAAACATTATAAAAACGAAAGCCTTTTTATAATAAATATAAAAAGATTATATTCCGATTAATCGATTTATGCGAAAAATATAATATCCGGTATAAATATTATAAATCTTATCAATAGTTTTAAAAATTTATATCTTTATAAAATTTTTCGTTTTTTCGATATTTTAATAATAATTTTTAAAACTATTTATATATTTAAATTTTTAATAAATTTTAAAAATTTATTCGAATTATTTTAAAGTTTAACTTCATTAAATTTATTTTTGTAAAAATTATTTATTAATTAATTTTAAACGGTTATATTTAAAATAAAATTTTAATTTTTTTAAAAAGTAAAAAACTTTAATAATAATAATAAGCCGTATTATTTTTCGATTTAAATAATAATTTTTAATAAATTTATTAAAATTTATTTTAAATTAATTAAAACTTTTAATTTTAAAATTATTCGAATTTTAAAATTTTGCCTTATTAAAAAATACGTTTAAATATAAAATAAATAATTATCTGCAATAATTATTTTAAATATATTTTTTCTTTTCGAATTTAAAAGCTAAATGATGTACGTTTTTTTATTATCCGCTTAAATAATTTTATTTTAATTAATAGTTTAATATAATTAATATTAAACCGTACTTTTTTTTAATTTACTTATTGGTACCTTTATCATTAATTTGAATATCGTAATATTTAAATTAAATAACTTTTTTAAATAATAGCGTTTAATAATAACTAAGTAAAATAATATCTAATAAACGTTACGAAAATTCAAATTATATCTTCCGGTATTTTAATTTTAATTTTATATTATATTAAAAAAAACCTTTTTAATAATTCTTTTTCGTACGTAATATAAATAATTTCATAACCTTATTCCTTTTTTTACTTATATTTATAATTTAATTTATATCGTTAATCGTATTATCGTTTTATTTTATTTTAATTAATTAGAGTTTAAATAATTATATTATTACTCCCGTAAACTTAATTTATTTATTTTTATTAATTAAATTTCGGTTTTTATTTTATTACGTAATTTTTTTCGTATTATATATATTATTTTTTAATTACATAATTGGTTTAAAATTTGATTAATTAAACCAGGTTCCGATACCGGTTTCCGTCTATATTTATATTCTTTGAACCTTTTTTAAATACAGTTATATCTTTAGGTAAAATATCGTGCTTAAATAATTTAATAATTTCTTTATTAATTAGAAAAGGGTTACGTTATTATCGTAATTATCGATCGTTTATTATAAATCTTTATTAGGTTTATATAATCGTAATCGTAACCGTAATCGCGTTTTTAATGAAAACCTTATTTTTTTCGTTTAATAATAGGAAATCGAAAATTATTTTAGCAGTAAATTAAAATTAATTTCCTTTTTTTAGTAGCTAAATAAATTAGAACAAGAACATTCGGTCTTAATTAGTGCATAATCGAAAGCGTGTTATAAGTAAGCCCAGGGTTTAAAAGATAATAAAGGTAACGTAAATCATGTTTTGGTATTAAGATCAGTCCAAAAGCAAAGCTATAAATGATAATGATACGTGGTGATATTTTCGGAGTTGTATTGCGGCCCGCAAGATATAGCATGATAGCTAGTTTATTAGCGCTATAAACGAAGATTTTAAGCTGGAAAAAAAAGGAAAAAAAGGCAAAGTCGCAGAGTACGTAAAGATTTACAAATGTTCCTACTTTCTGTATAGCAGGTGGCTAGTTTATATAGCAGCTATTAGCCCTATATGACGGTTGCTAACTTTACGGTTTAATCCTAGTGGCTACAGTTATATTACCCCCTTTTCAAAATTTGTATACGACTAAAAAAAATATATAAGTTTTTATTAATTATAAATACCGTTTTTTCCTTATTAAAATGGAGCAGGGTGCAGGGTCGGACATATGGCCTGACTGATCGGTTAGTCAGCACCCCCTATATATTTCTAGCGATCCTTTTTGCCGGGTTTAACCCCGAAAATATCACCATTTATCTTTCATAATTTTGCTTTACTGGTCTCAACACCAAAATATAGCTTGCGTTGCTTTTATTATCTTTTAAACCCTGGGCTTACTCGTGACACGCTTTTCGATTATGCATTAATCAGAACCGATTTTCCCCGTCCTATTTTATCTGGCTGCTAAGGAAAGGAAACTGGCTTTAGTTAGTTACCGAGATAACTTTCGATTTCCGATTATAAGACGGAAAAAATAAGGTCCTGATTAAAAACGCGATTACGATTATAATTACGACTATGCAAACTTAATAGCGACTTGCAGTAGACGATTAACAATTACGATAATAACGCGACCTTTTTTCGATTAATGAAAACGTTGTTGGATAGCTTAAATATAATGCCTTATTTAAAAATATAGCTTTATTCGGAAAACGGTAAAGAAGCATAAACGCGGACGGTAACCAGTATCGGAACCTAAATTAATTATCCAAGTTTTAAACCGATTACGTAATTTAAAATATTATACGTATTAATAAAAAGATTACGTAGTAAAATAAATTATAAAATTTGATTAATAAAGGCTGAAAAAACCAAAATTACGTCGCTAGCGACGTAGTTATTAAAATTTGGATTAATTAAAATAAATGCAACGACGATAACATTAACGATATAAATAGGATAATAAATACGAGCAGAAAAAAAAATAAGGTTATAAAGTTATTTATTTTACATAAAAAAAAATATTAAAAAAGGAATAACGTTCCTTAATACGATACAAAAATTAGGAAAAAAACGTTACGTAATATATTCTGGACCTTCCTGGCGCTAATTAGGTAATATCCTATCTAGTTATTATTAGGCAATATTATTTAAGATTTATTTTTTTTGTTAAGTTTAAATATTATAACGTTTAAGTTGGTAATGGAAATATTAATTAATAAATTAAAAAAAATACGGTTAAATAATTAACGACGCAGTATTAATTAAAATAAAGTTATTTAAACGATTAATAAAAGAAAAAAATTACTTACTTTTTAAGTTTGATAAAGAAAAAATATATATTTAAAATAATTATTACGAACAATTATTTACCTTATACCTAAACATACCTTTATTAAAATAATACCTTATAACCTAAGTAATTCGATAATTAATAATATTAATTAATTTAAAATAAATTTTAATAAATTTTTTAAAGGTTTATCGAAATTTTTTAAAATTATTATTTAAATTTAATTATAATACGGATTACTTTTAATACCAAACTTTTTTCATTTTATAAAAAATCAAAACCTTGCTTTAAATATAACCGTTTAATACCGATTTATAAAAAACCTTTATAATAATAAACCTAATAAAGCTAAACCCCGAAATAATAATAATCCGATCGGATTTTTTAAATTTGTTAAAGATTTAAACATATAAATAATTTTTAAAATTATTATCAAAATACCGAAAAAACGAAAAATTATATTAATTCAAAACCTTTTAAAGTTATTTACAGAACTTATAATATTTATACCGAACGTTATACTTTTTAAATAAACCGATTAACCCGAATACGGTTTTTTTACCTTTATTATAAACAGGTTTTCGTTTATTATGGTTTTTTTAAATTCGTTAATTTATCCGGATCTTCGCTTTTTAAAAACCGGAGTTACCGATTAAATTTAAAAAATTATTCGATTATATAAAAAATATAAATTTACGGAATTTAAAATATTTATTAAATTATTATTCTGGACCGATAGTAATAATATAAAGGACCGAATTAAAGTAATTATTAATAAAATAATTAAATAAAATGACGTAATTAAAATTATTTTAAAAATTTTTAAAATGTAAAATTTAAAGTAAATTCGAATTATTAAAAATCGATTAAGGATTTTAATTAAGCAAGTTTAACGAAGTAACTTTAATTAGGTTTATAATTATTGCCTAAAATATACCGTTAAGGTAAAAAACGTTTTGGAAAAAATTAGGTAAAAAAAGTAATTAATTAGTAAAAACGAATATATTAAAAGCTTATTAAAAGGATTATTTACCGGTTATTTCGAAAGGATTATTAATAACTTAAATATGTAACTTAAGAACTTATACGCGATAACTTACGATAAAACTTTCATATTAATTAAAGGTTAAGTTATAAATAAGGTTATATTTTTTAGATACAAAAAACGTAAGCGATAATATAAAGGCGTCCGTTTCGATATCGAGCAAAAAAATAAGAATCGGCTTTATTTGGTTTATTAATTTAAATAATTATAATTAAGAAATCCCCGTTTACGATAATTATTATCGAGCCGGATTGATTAGGTATCGGAAATTACGAACGCATTATAAAACTTAAAAATTAATTAAACCTGATAAATTTAAAATTTTAAGGTTTTTTTAAAAAAATAAGGAACCGAAAAGCAGTTCGGATATTATAATATTACGTTTTATTAAAATAAAAGGCATTTTGAATATGTAACTATGGTACCGATCTGTCGATTAATATAATTAATTTTTAACCGGATAAGTTTAATTAATTAAATTTTTACCGTAAACAAAATGGATACCGAAATTAAAAAGGTTACCGAAATAATTATTAAGGTCGTAATAAACGCTTTAATAACTTTAATTAAGGTATTTATTAATTTTGTTAAAAACCTGGATATAATATGCAAAAATGCCGTTTATTTGTTAATATAGAAATTACCGGATTAATTTTATTTACCGATAACGGTTATATTATTTTCTTTAAAGCCTTAAAGGATAAAGTTATTTTAGGCATAATTTAAGTTTTTTAAATTTTAAAAAGTTAGGCAATTAAATAGTAAATCTTAATTTAAAAAAAGATTTTAAAATAAATTTATGGTTTATTAACTTTTTTTACCCGATTTAAGGAAAAAATACGGTATTTTAATCGGCAAAATAACATTTTCCGGGGCGTTAATAATTAATTAATTAACCCCGACCCGGATATTATTAATTAAGCTAAACCTTAAAAGTATATTACGATTTTATAACCAAATCGATAAAAATCCGATATTAATTAAATTAAGGTAACCGAAATTAATATAACCTATTTCGTTAATTATAAAGGAAAACCGTTTTATAAAGAGGTATTTTTACGCGAATGGTTATAAAGCAACTCCGTCGAGAGCAAAAATACCCGTTATCTGGAAAAAAATCTGAATTTTAAAGATCGATAACTTTAATTAGTTAACGGTACTTATTAACGTTATAATAATTAAGCGATTTAAAAATAAGGAAGATAATTTTAAAAACGTAAAAAAAAAAAAATTAAGTACGAAATTAATAATAATAACTTAATATTTAAGGGATTTATATTTTATAATATAGAAATCGGCGTTTAAATAAATAATATTTTTTAAATAAATATTAATACTTTTTAAATAAACGATTTTACTTAAACGGATAATATTTTTATTTATAAAAGTTTAATCGATAAATATATAATTAAATTCTAGAAAAAAAAGATCCGAAAAAACTTTAAAAAAAAATTTAAAATTATTTAGTTCGAATTAATCGAGGTTTGCTTAAATTTCGGAAAAACTTTTAAAAACTTTATGGCTGCTAAGATTTTGAAGGTATTTGGTTATAGAAATACGAAAACGATTAAGATAACCGAAGCTAAAATACGAAAATCAAAACTTTTAAAAATAAAAAAACTTTTTAAAATTTTTATTATAAATATTAGTTATAAAATAAAAAGTTAAAAAAAAGCCAGAGTTTTATTAATTTAATAATGCAGCTTAATTAAATATATTATTTCGTTATTTAAACTGGCAGTTAAAATAAGTTATAAAAACGGCAAAGATTTAATTAATGAAATTATCGATACCGGAACTAAATTTAGCGTTATTATTACGTCGTACGTTAAACGATATGGATTAGTTATAAAATAAATATATATATCGTTTATAAATTTTAATTTTTAAAAAAAAATTTTATTCGAAAGTATTATTAAAGTACCCGTTTAATTAACTGGCCGATTAATTATTATTCCTTTATTTATCGTTAATAACTATTACGTTACGTAATTATTAATATTATAACTTAACTTTATAACCAAATCGAAAATGATATTAAATATAAATCCGGACGTAATAAAAAAAATCTTAAAGTTTGGCCCGTTAAAAATTATTATCCCTTTAGTTCCTGCTAGAAAAATTATGCGTAATATCCGTATTAATAAAGAACTTGAAAAAAAGCAGCCGGTAAAATAATAAGCCGTTTTATTAACGAAAATAAGTTTATAAGCGAAAATACGAACGAATACGTTATAAGCCTTTACATTTTTTCGATTAATAATATATATATTAATTAAAACTTTAAAATAATTTAAAAGGTTATAAATAATAAATTAAAACCCGGAGATATTATTTTAGGCTAATTTAACGATAAAAAATTTATATATGCTTTATATAAAATATTATAAAACAAAATATAACAAAGAATTAATAATAATCGAACCGTATAAATTAATATAATATATAAGCCGAAATAAAAAAAGGTAATTTTAGTCGATAATATACTATTAAACGGATTAATACTATCTGGAAACTTAGATTAAAAAGTTAAAAAGTTTAAAAAAATTTAAAAAGTTATTAATTAAAATAAAAATAAATTTAATAAATTTAGTATATTATTAATTACTTTATTTTTTAGGTTTATTATTATGTTACGAGGTATTTAATTTATTAAGAAAAGGGTTAAGGTTATTTTTAATTAACTTGGTAATAAGTTTAACCGTATTAAAAAGGTTTTATTTAAAGAAATGTTTTTTTACAAAAAGGCTATTTTAGCCTAGGATTAATAAAATTATGGCAAAATTAAATTAAATATTATGCTAGATTATAAGATCCGGATAGTCCCTTATAAAATATGGTAAATTAAAAGTATAATAATATTTGTTAGTTTTAAAGATAAATTAATTAAGATATTATAAGTACGTATTTAACGAAAAATATTCGAATAATTTTATGTTACGTATAGGAATATTTGGTTTTTTATCGAAAAAAAAAACGGTAATCTGTAACTAATTAATTTTGCTATTAAATTAAACGTTATTATCCTGCAAAATGCCTTTATATCAGAAAATTACGATAAATATTTCGCAAATTTTGTTATATGTTCGTTAATTACTTTAATAAACTTTTTTTCCGGTTACGATTAAGTTATATTAACCCTTACTAGCAAAGACTTTATTATTTTTACGATATTTTTGGAACTTTTTAAATATATTAATATGTTAATAGGATTTATTAATTTTGTAGCTTATTTTTGCCGCGTAGTAAGGAGGATTTTTAACGATTTAATGCCCGATATTATCCGGTTATTTGTCGACAACGTTAATATTAAAGGCTTAAAAATAAGATATAATAACGAAAAAAAATTTTTAAGCATTCGGTAATTTGTATACGAATATATCGTTAATATAAATAAAACCTTTATTAATTGCAAATTTGCTGGTATATTGATTAATATAAAAAAGGTTTAATAATATTAGGAAATAACTGTTATAATTGTATTTTTTTTACGGAACGAATAAATGGCGACCGGATATAATTAAGGTGGAAAAAATTTTAAAAATCCCGTTATATAAAAACGTTTTTAAGGTTAAAGCTTTTTTGGATATCGTTATTTATTACCGGATTTTTGTTATATATTTCGTTATTAAAACCGAATGTTTTATATATTTATTTCGAAAAAATTAACTTTTCGTTTAAAAACCTGATTAAAACCGTATTATAAAGGATGTAAAGAAATCGATTATTATTACCTTAACTTTAGTTATTTTGGATTATAATTTTACTGTAAGCAAAATTATTATAAGGATAAATATAAGTAAAAACGATTTTAAAAGTATTTTTGGTTAAATAATTAATAATATTAAACATTCCGCGTATTTTGAAAATAGTATCTAAAAAAGCGTTAAGTTAAATTACGATATTAATAAGCTGAAATATCGAATTATTTTTAAGATTTTAAGGAGATTTTGAAATTATATTTACGGAATCCGATTTATATTAAAGATAAACCTTAAGGTATTAATAATTTAGATTAATAATTCCTTAAACTTTTTGCTTAAAGCCGTATTTATCTGTTAAATCGCCTAAATAAAGATATTCGATTTCGAAATTAAGTATATTTTTGGTGAAAAGAATTTAATTGTCGATAATTTATTCCGAAAGTTGTTTAAAGTTTTTAACGTATTAAACGATTAATAAGAAAAAAAAGTTAATAATTTTATTAATGTTTAGTTAAACGTTATTCGGTTTAACCTTATTTTAATCGGTATAGCTTTAATTTTTATTAAAACGGATAAATAAGGATTTTTTATTAGGAATTAATTTAAAAAGTTATAAAACTACGTTAGGTTTTTTACGATATTGGACCTTTTTAATCGGTTACGTAAAGCTTTAATAAAAAAAAAGCCGTTTTTAAAGCCAAAACGTTAAAGTATTATATTTAGGATAGTATTTTATAACGTAAGGCGGATAAGCAATACGGCAGCCGTAAAATTATCGATATTAAACGAAAACAATTTGCAGTAATTAGGTAATATTATAAGAATTATAGTTATAAAAAATAAGATTCGATTTATCGTCGTATAACAGCTTTTTATTATTAACGCGGATTATTTAATTATGTTCGGGAGGTAATACGGACGTATATAAAATATTAAAAGGTAGCTAATCGACGGTTCGAAAAAAGTTACGGCTTTTTGTAACTTATTAATATAATTATTATTTAGATAATCGATATTTAATTTATATCTAACGATAACGGTTATAAGGTTACGGTTAAAATAAGGTACAAATTATCCGATTATTTAAAAATTAAAGCTTTACGTTTTATTATGTTAATAACAATTAAAAAGTTTTTAAATAAATATATTTTTTACCGGTACGGTATCCCGATTAAAATTAAAATAAATAGTAACTTTAAAAATAAAGGCGAAATAATTAAAGCCTATAATATATTCGGGATTTAGCAAAAGGTTAAAGCTGCGTATGCCGTATAACAATAAGATTTAATTAAAAAAGGATACGTTTCGATCGTTAAAGCTTTAATAAAAGCGACGAATAGTACCGGTAAAAGATAAGTTAAGCTTTTGCCTAAAATGGTTTTTGCCGATAATATTATTATAAAAAATTACGGTTTAAGTTTACATAAATTATTGTACGGATAAAAAGTGTTTTTACCGATCGAAATAATCCTACCGATATGAAGAATTATAACATAAAATTTTAAAATCCCGAAAAAAAATTTAATTATTTAAAGGATTCGGCTTTTGGAAAGGAAAATTAAGAACGTAATTAAGGTTACCAAAGTTATTATTAATTAACGTCGTAAAGCTGCTAAATTAGCAAATTAAAAAAATAAAAATAAAATAAAAAATAAATTTTTAAAAATAAATAATTTAATATTATTATACGATACGTCCCGATATATAAATATGTTTAAAAATATCAAGCTTAAATATTGCTAAATTAATCCGTATTTAATTAATAATATTATTAATTTAAATACTTATTATTTTAAAAAAATTAATAAAACAAAATTATAAAAAACTTTCTTTATTAATAAATTAAAATAATTTATAAAAAAACGATTAAATAAATCCGTTTACCGATTAACTTAACGATAAAATATCGGATATTTTAAACGTTATTAATATTAAACTATTAAAAAATTAATAACTTAAAGTTTTAAAACTTATAAAAATAAATATTAAAGTATAAATATTTAATAATCGATTCGAAAATTACGTAATCGTAAACGATAATAATATACCGGAAACGAACGGATTAAAAAAGCGGAAAAAATTAACGTAATTAATTATAAGAAATTAAAATATAAAAATTTTATTACGCCTTATTATTACCTTATTCATTATTATTTTATACAATATTTACCATACTTTATTTATAATTAATACGTTTAATTATATTTACCCGGTATTAAAAATCCGAAATATATTTTTTAACTTTATTCCGAAATTAATTTTTATCGAATGTTTTTATAATCGAATAAATATCGTTACGAATTTTTTTTTTGATTTATAATAACCGTTTATAATTCGCTTTAAAGTTTTCGAACCGATTATTCCGGAAAATATAATTATGACTTTCGATAAATCCGACGTAATTATTATAAAATCTTTTATAAAATCCCGGAATCGATTAATATTTAAAAAATAAATATATACCATATTAATCGGGTTGCTTTAATATTTTATATCGTCGTTCGTATAATTCGTACGGAATAATATTAAATATTTCGAAAATTTAAATAAATAAATTAATAATATACCGAAGGTTTTTAATAAATAAAGATATAAAAAAACCCGTAAATCCGGCCCGAAATATTTTAACGTATACAGGATAAAACAGTAACTTTTTACCTTCGTTTTAAAGTATAACGATTATATTAAATTAAGTATTTACAGTTATTTAAAAATTTTCGCCTTCGATTCGTTATCGTATATACCGACCGATAGCTGGACCGCCGACCAAACTAATAAACATAACCCCGAATATTTTATATTAATTAATAAAAATTCGTTAAAAATATTATAAAAAATAAAAAATACTTACCTTAATATATTTAAACGTTACGTAATACATAATATTCTGGTTATTTTAAAATTAAGCTAATTTTTATTAACGCCCGATTTAAAAATTAAAAAGGCATAATATTTTAATATTTAAAAATAGCCTAAAAAGCCGATTAATAATATGCGGACCTACTGGAATTATCGATACCGTTAATAAAAACTTCGAAATAATATTATAAGGTTAGAACATTTTAGGAGGTAAAAATATAACCGACATTAATCGGCGGCCACCGGTTATTTACTTAATAATACTTAAAATTAAGCTAGGCATTAAATTTTTTATTACTTTAATTAACGGTAATATATATTAAAAAGGCCAAAATTTAAGGAATCGTAGGTTATTTAGAACCGGTATTTTAAATAATAAAATATCTTAATTAAATACTATATTACGGAATTTATACTAAAAAAAAAAAGCTAATTCGTAAATAAATACCCGGCAATACATTAAATTTTAAAGTTTGCGAACATTACCAAGGTTATATAAAGGCTTAATACCCCGATTAATAACCAAAGCGTTATCGGTACAACGAATTGCAGGTTTAAAAAATATGGTCGTATTTAATACAGCCAAAACTTTATAACGCTAAACAAAAATATACTCAAACTTACGTATATTTTATTTAACCCTGCAATCGACGGGCTTAACATTATTAAAACCTAATAACTTATTACCTAATCCGGATTACTTTTTAATAAACGACTTTTTTATAAGGTTAACAAATTTACCTAAATTTACATTTTTATAAAAACCCTAAATGCTACGTAAGTTTAATAACTTATAAAAACTTATAATAAATTAATTAAAACAACGGGAATAATTATATATATATTTAAATATATATTAAATTTTAAAAATAAATATAATCAAGAAAAAAAATTAATATAGTTTATAGGAAAAAAATTGCAAAAGAAATATAAATACAAAAATAACTACATAATTAATCAAAAAAACGTACCGACGACCATATCCCTTTTTATATAACATCGGATAAAATTATCAGAAATTTTTTCGGCATATACGTTTTTTATAACAAAATTTAATATATTAACCCTATATACACTTAATCAATTACGCGCATAATTTGTTATCACTTCTTAACAAATTCTTATACTTATATAATTCGATATTTATAACTTACTTACATTTTTACATACTTATATCCAAATATAAATATATTTACATTTATATATACCTGCATACTATATATTACCTTTATTTATTATTATTATTACCCCTAATTATCATATATCATTTCAATCGTACCTATATATCCAGATCAACTTAATACTAATTACAATATCGTCGTCCAAAAAGCGTACCATATAAGGTAAAAACGAAAAATCCAAAAAGTTAAATATATCATATTCTGAAAATCTTAATTAATCCGCCAATATACCTATATAAAACATTAAGGATATGGACCGCATACTACGTAAAATACATAATAAAAATTATAGCCCTTATCCCTTTATAATACCACCCCCGGAATTACTTTTTAATTAATCTATTCCCATTACCTTATATAATAAAAATGGTACCCGTCTATAACGAAAAATTACTTTACTTCCTTTATAATCCGATAAACTTTAAAATAACGCAATATCGGCCGGATTATAACAAACCCTTATAATTATGTAAAACGGGAAGTACTTACGATCTTAACATTTTATTATTATTATTTAAATAATTACTATAACTACTTCACCCGGAATTATAACCATTATTCCAAAAACCGGAAAAGTAATTAATAAAAGTTAGGCTATTACTATTCCTAATAAAACAAAAAAAACGGTCCAGGCTTATAATCCTAAATATATTTAATTTATTACTTAAATTAAGATATTAATCGATAGCAAAAAAAAAGGTTATTAAGTTGGTACATTATATATCCGATTAAAAAAAATTATTATGCTTTTTAATACTTGCCCGTCCGAAAAGCGTATTAAATTACTTTTGCAAAAATATCGAAAAGCCTAGAAAAATTTAGCTTTTAATAACCCGCCTATACGTATAACGATCGTTAATATATCATCCCAAAATATATCTTAAATTTATAATTTATAAGTTACTTACACGTTTTATTTTATTATTCGTAACCTAAGTTAATAAAGTAAATTTATATTACTTAAAAAAGTCGTGATATAAAATAATACAAAGAAAATAATTAAACGGTACCTTAAATTTAAATTAAAGAAGGATAATATTTTAAGGCCTGCAAAATTATAATTTGGCAAATTTTTATTCCCGTCCAATAATAACAATAAAAAGCTAAATATTGGTAAAGTTTTAAGTTTTAGGGGTGATCGATAGTTAAGCTTAATTCCCCTTAATTAAAAAAACGAAAACCTTAGGAAGTCGACTTTATAAGCTACCGTAATTCCGATACCTTTTTTATAGCCCATTTATCCTAAAGATATATTACCGACATAGTTTCCTAAACCTACTTTCGAGCCGAAGTACAAACTTTAACCAGCCGTAAGTAATTAGCGAGCATAAGCAATGGTAAAAGGCCGGTATAATATATTATATAGATAGGTAGGAGATACCTATAAAATAGTGGTATAACGACCGGAACTATATTTTCCTTAAAGTTAGCCTAGTTAGCCTAAATATAAGGCCTCGATCGTTAAGCAAGAAAAAAAAAAATTAAAGCATAAAAGGAAAAAAAAACCCAAATAACGCAAAAATTTGGCTAAACGTAAAAAACGAAGTTTTAAGTTAAAAAAGCTGGAAAATAAATTACGTAAACGTTAATTAAATTAATTAATAAATTTTATATATGTTTTATAAAATTGGAAATTAATTACGTTAAGTTTTCATTTAATTATTTCTTAAGATAAATTAAGAATAATTTTATTTTATAAAAGAAAGGCGAAAATAAAGTAAAATACAAGGTCGGATACATGGCCTAATTAATCGGTTAATTAGCACCCTTTATATATTTCTAGCAATCCTTTTCGCCGAGTTCAACCCCGAAAACATTACTACTTATCTTTTATAATTTTGCTTTACTGGTTTTAACACCAAAATACAGCTTACGTTACCTTCATTATCTCTTGAACCCTGGGCTCGTTCGTGACACGCTCTTCGATTATGCACTGATCAGGACCGATTCTCCCCGTCCCATTTCATTATTAATCCAGTTTTTATTTTTGCGGCTTTATTATTATCGGGATAATTTTTATTAATTTCGTCGGTAACCGTTATGTATATTTATTTTTATAAACGGACCGGTAATTTAAGTACTTTAAGGTATTTTATATAAAACCGTTTTATTACGATCGGGGCGTTTTTAAAGTTAATTACGGAATATTATATTTCGTTAAAATTATAACCTTTTTATTTAGTTTAATATTATAACTTTTTATAACGCCTGTTAAATTTTAATTATTTGATTTATTTTATTTCGAATTTTGGTTTACCGTTAATTTTTTTAAATAACGGTAATATTTAAATTTATTAAGATGACGGGTTATTGTCGGCTTTACATAACCGATCGGCATAAAATGAATTAATTATTTTATAATTTGGCAGCAAATTAAAAACGAAATTATATCCGCGTTTTTTTTAAGATTTTAAAAGGTTTTATTTATTATAAGTTTAAAGAAATAATCGGTATTTATGTTATAAAAAAATTTTTATAAAGGAAAATTCTATTATTAATTTTAAAGTCGGTTAAATAACGTTCTTTATTAATTTATATTTTTTTAATATTTTTACGTTTTTAATATAATTTCTTTTATAAACGTTTAAACGTTTTTAACTTATTTAATAATTATTAATATTTATTAAATTAATTCGGTTTTTACTTTTATTATATTTAATTTTCATAAAAATAAATTCCGGATATTTTTACTTAATATAATTTTTAACGGAATTATATTAATCAATAAATATTATAATAAATTATCCGTAAAGTTTAATACCGGTATATATACGTTTTAATTATTTTAATCATTATCGATATAAAAGCGTAAACGTTAATTTAGTTTTTGATTTATAAATTCGATAATTTTTTTAAGTTTATAAATATAAAACGTTTTTATAACGATATTTTATATCGATAAATTCGTTTAATTTAATTAAGAATTAAAAATAATTTTTTTTATATTATTAATAATTTAAATAACGAGTATTTTAAAGAAACGATATAAATATCGATAATATTAATCTTTTTATTTAATAAAGTCATTATAATTTTATAAAGTTTATCGATAAACGTTTATATATAATTATAACCGTAACGATTTTTTAATATATAATTTCCGTTAATAATAACGTAATCCTAAATATTATTCGGAATAAAAAAAAGGTAAAAAAGTTTCGGAATTTTATTTCGAAACGTTTTATTTCGACGGTAATTATAATAATTCCGAATATATTATTAAATATTTTACTTAAACCGGAACTAAATATATTTTTATATTAATATTTTAATGATTTTATTTTAATTAAAATACGTAAATTTTATAAATAAATACGGTATAGAAAAAGATACGGCCGTTAATTATTTTTTTAAGTATTATTAATTTATTATCTTTTTTATTTAAATTTTAAATTTTATTTTTATAACGGATAAAATTAATTAAATCGGTACTTTATGGAATATTTTCGACTTATACCCTAATTGATATTTTGTTAATAATAATAATAAAAAAGTTTAATCGTTTTAATGGAATTAAGGTTTAATCTTTTTCTTTTTTTTGTAATATATTATAAATAAATCGACCGTTTTTTATAACAAAATATTCGCGGTAATACTTTCTTTATTAAGTCGATATTAAAAAATAATATTAAAATTAAAAAAAAATTGGTTTATCGAATTTAACGTATAAAAAAACCCGTTTGTTTACAAAATATAATAAAACTTAATAATCGGTAATAATAAAAAAAAATTATTTTTAAAATTTAAGGTAATAATATTCGAAAATTTAAATTATAATAAGCAGCTTTCGGTTTTAAATAAGATTCGTTTTTTTTTGTTAAAATTATAATTTTCGAAAAATATTTTACGGGTTTTTATTCGTTATTTTCTTATTATTATTAAATAATACCTTTAATGGTATTACGGAATACGTTTATTTCTATTTTAATCGATCGGCTAAATCGAAAAAAGATAAAAATTAAAACTTTATAAATAATTTTTTTTTTCAAAACCCGTTTTTATTCGGGTTTTATTACGAAAAAAATATCTTTTTTTAATAGACGGTTTAATAATTTAATTATACCGTTTTTATAACAATAAAATATTTGTACGTAATTATAAAATCCTATAAATAAACGGATTATGGTACGGTTATTAAAAATTTTAAATTTTTATTTTTAAATTATTTTAATTTTAATTAAATCGATAAAAATATTTACGTTTATTTTTATAATAATACCAAAATAATCCACTTTCTTAACGTTAAATCGAACTTTTTAATATTTTTTTTAAAAATTATTTTTATATAATTAATAAATAACTTTTTCGTAATATTTTTAATATTTTTTTAAAACCGAAATAAATTAATACGTTGTGGGCATAAACGTTTACGTAATAATCGAATAGTTTACATAATTCAATATTAATAAATAATTATTACCAAATAAAATTTATTTTAAATTCGAATAAAAATACCTTTTATTAAAACGTTTTTTAACGGGTTTAAATATTATTAAATATCCCGACTTAATAACGATACGAAATTTATAAAACGCCTAAATAATATCGATTTTAATAAAACGATTAACGTTTCGATAATCAAATATAATACCGTTAAATAAAAAAACTGGAATTAAATAATTTTTTAAATATTAATTTTTTAACGCTAATCGATATAAAACCGGTATTCCGATAAATAAAATTTTAAAGCAAACAGGATTAAAATAAGGTTTTTTTGTATACATAATTCAATAAAGTTTATCTTTAATAAATTTTTTTTAACGGAAAATATTAAATGAACGTCCGGTAAATAAAAGGTCTAAAGGCGGATATCGGCCGGTTAAGTTCCAAAATTACGTTATAACCAAATCGGAAATTTAAAAAAATATTAATTTCTTTTTTCGAAAAAGATTTTTCCAAGTAGGCGAAAAGTTTTAATAAAAGCTCCCGGACTTGTTTTACGTATTCCGGATACTTATTTTCAGAAAAAGGAATTTTTTAACCGTTATATATTTTCCATTTTTACAAAACGATTAACGTTATAATGTTCGACTTTTTATTTTTAAAAAGAATAATTTCTTAAAATAACGGAAATTTGTTTTATCGTTCCGTACGAAAATCGATTTTTAATTTATTTTTTAATAAGGCGATAATTATATTATCTTAAACAATTTTTATCGCAAAAATAATTAACTTAATATCGCATATAATCGGATTAATATCGTATATATCCGGTATATCTTTTTTATTTAATATATCTGACAAAATAATAAATACAGGTACGGGTATTAATATAAGGTCATTTTCGGATTTTCTTTATAAACGTGGGAAAATTTAATATTACTTATCGGCTTTTTCGATGGTACGGTCGCGTCGGTTAACGTTTTCCTAAACCTTAAGGTCGACGTACCCGTCCAGCAGGTATCGGGTTAAAAGTTTAATCGCTGGTAAGAACTTAGTTAAAGCTGGAAGGTCGTCGGGTTAAACAATATTTTTATTTTTATAATTTAGTAATAAGCTATATTTTTCCATCCAGTTAAAACCGATAAAAATGACGTATTTAATGATTATAATTTAAAAAATTTAATCAGGAAAACGTTATTTATTAATTTCGAAAATTATAATTATTTAAGTTTTTATTTGGCCGGCAAGTTGTTTCCGGTAATCTTGCAACTAAATTAATTTTTTTAACCGAATAATATAAGTTTATAATCGCTTTTTTGCTTATTTAACGAAAAAGGAATTAACGAAAAGTCGGGTTTATGCTCCGATATTATAAAAAGCAATAATACGTAAATTAATTTCATTTATTTAAATTTACGTAATTTTAATAAAAGCTTTACATTTTTTAAAGTTACTTATTTCCGTTATTATTAATATAGAAAAAACCGTTAAGAAGTTTTTTAACGATCTTATTCTTTTTCCGATTTGTCGGAATTAGACGAATTTTTTACCGTTTTTACCGTAATAACCTTTTTTTTATTAGAGCATTCGTTAGCCTTATATCCCATCTTACCATAGTTAAAACACATACTAACTTCTTAATAAATCTTCTTTTTAATTTTTAACCAAAGCTTGCCGGTATTACCCGAAATTTTCGATTTACCGAAATTGCTATTTAAATAAAGGTTTCATTTTATTTTCGGTTTATTAAGGTTATATAATCGGGGCTTACGTTTTTGCTGGCGTTTTTTATAAGCGAGTTAATTATTATAAACGGTTATAATAACGCAGTTATAAAACTTTTCGTAAATAACGTTAAAATCGCGGTTATTTTTAAAAAGGTATAAATTAAGGTTTAAAGGAATATATTTTTATAAAACTTGCTTTTATTCGTTTTTAGTAATTTTGGCCTTTTAAACGAAAACGTTAAATTTAAACATAGAATTATAAATATCTTAATTTTTGCCGAGCTTAAAAGTAAAAATACGAAAAGTTTTTTTAATAACGGAAATTTAATTCGGGTTATAATACGATAATTCCAGCACCTGGATTATTTCGGTTACGTAAAAAAAAGGTTACGTAATTAATTAGTAACAAATTTTAAATGCCTATTTGGCCCTTTGTTTTAAAAGGTTTATTAAATAAATTATACAAATTTTTTCGTTTCGAAAAATCGGTTTATTTATTTCGAATTTATTTATAACCTTACGAATTTAAACGTTAAATTTAATTTTATTACCGTTAACCTTATTTAAATTGTTAACGTAAATTCTTTTTTTTCGGTTATAATTAAAATTTATATTATTATTTCCCATAAACTTGTAAAAAACGGGCTATGTTATTATATTAGTAAGATGAAACGTACTGGTATTATCAAAAACGTTATTAATTATATTCTTTCGACAAAAGCGGTTGGTATCGTCGGAAAAAGTAAGGAAATAATGGTTTTATTTAGCCTAAAGGCAAATAACTTCGTTGCGAAATTTTTAAAAATTTCCTTGGATATCCTGGTTATCGTTAGCTATTTCGTCGATTAGCTGCTTATCGGGATCGGTTTTTAAATAATTATGGTTTTAATTTTGGTTTAATAAACCTTTTATTTTTACGGATTCGGTTTCGTTTTATGGTAGGTCGTTTTTTGCCGTTTTTTTAAGATACTTATTGTTTTTTATACTTTAATTTAAATCTTAAAAAGGTATTTTATTTTTTATATTTTTAGTTTTATTTTTAATTAATTTAAATCGTTTTGAACGTTAATTAGTTAATAAGTAATTTTTCTTAATAAATATTTAATTTTAAGTTTAATTTAAAAAGTATTATTTTTCGTTATTACGTATCGACGTAAAGATATAATACCTTATTTATTAATTGCTAGGCTAATAAAAAAAGGAATAAACTTAAAATAATATTACGGCCCGCGAAATAAAATATGGTAACTAGATTATTGGCACTATAAACGAAAATTCTAAGCTAAATAAAAAAGAAAAAAAAGGCAAAGTCGCAAAATGCGTAAAAATTTACAAATATCCCTACTTTCTATATAGCAGGTGGCTAGTTCATGTAGCAGCTGTCAGCCCCATATGACGGTTGCCAGCCTCACGGTTTGATCCTGGTGGTTGCCGTCACAGGTTGCACTCGGCGAAAAGAACCGCTAGAAATACATGACGGATGCCGACTAACCGATCAGTTAGACCATATATCCAACCTTGCACCCTGTTTTTTTTCAGCAAATTACGTTTTTATATATATATTAATAAATTTTATTTTATTAGAACTTTGTAGTATAATAATTTTTATAAATATTTACGAAACGGAAATTAATAATAGTTTATTAATTAGGATAAGGTTTAAAGGGAAAGTATAAATACTTAAAAAGAAAGTATAAAAATTTATGCCGTAATTAATATATATCGTATCGAAATTTAATTTGATAATATTTATATTTTTATATACGCCTTAATTTTGCCCCAGTTTTTTATAATGCATTAAAACGAAGTTATTATATTTCGTTTTATTAATCGGTAGCGCTATTATTATAATAATTATATAATATTAAGTATTAGAAAAAAAGTATTTAAGTATAAAAAATATCTAGAAATGTTATAAATTTATTAATATTATTTTTAGTTAATTAGACTGAAAATGAAACAAATAATAAAATATAATAAATAAAGTGATTCAGAATTCCGCGGCATGATGTCTTGGGTAACTCAAGAAGCTGTGAGAACGATCGAGGTTGAAGTTCCTAGCTCCTTTCCTGGCTGCTATCTGACACTCCTAGCCGTAAGACTGGCGAGGGCTCGGAAAGATGCTAGCCTTTTATACGCAGTTAAGGTTTACCGTTAAGGTTTGCCTTTAAGATCTGCCTTTGAGATTTATCCTTAAGGTTTACCGCGCAAAGCTTAACATTTCCTAAGTTATATTAACCCTGCCGAACCCAGCCAGCGGGCATAAGGTTTATTAGGGTCGAAACTTATCGGCAACCACGTATTAGTCGGCTTTAAAGTAAGGCTTTATGGGACCGGGATATTAATCTATTTTAACCGTAAAACTATTAATTAGTTATCGTATTAGAAGATATTAGATATAATATTTATCGTACAAATTATATCGTATAATAATTTTTTATATATTTGGCTTAGCCTAGAAAATAAGGCTTGAACCTATTCGACCTTGCATAAATAAGGTAAGGTTTATATAATTACATAATATTAAATATTATAGAAAAAATAGTTATATATAAAAGATTTAAAAATAATATAAGTTTATCGATAGTATTTTTATTTAATTAAGGTTAAAAATTAAAAAAAGGAAATAAAATATAATAAACGGTATAAAGTTGAAATAATTATATAATATTAAGTATTACAAAAATAATATATATATATAAAAAGTTTAAAAATATTATAAATTAACCGACGGTATTTTATTTATTTAAAACCAGAAATGGAAATAAAGAATATAAAATATAATAAACGCAATAAAGTTTATATGTTAAATGGTATCCAAAAATATTCTTAATATTAAAGGAAATACGAAGCGATTTGTAATATATAAACGAACTTTATAAATAATTAATAAATTATAAACAAATTTAAAAGTAATATATATAATTGAAATGGAAATATATACGAATTTTAAGATTATATAGTTATAGGTATATAAATTGCGAAGTTTATATAAGCTGTTAAATATAAACTTTTAAATTAATATTTTTTTATAACGAAATAATAATATATAAACCAACATTGGTAATTATATATTATAAATATAAGGCTTTTTCTTAATTTCGAAATGTTTTATATAATTTATAAGCTTTTTTAATTAAATATATATAAATTAAAATTGTTATAATTATTTAATAAATAATTAATATTATTTATTTTAATATAATCTATTATCATTTTATATACTTTTATATATTTTATTATATAATAATACGTAAAACTAGGTTATTTAGAACAAAATTATTAATTTATTATTTTCTTATTTAATATTAAAAATCCTTATTATAATATATGTCTTTATATATTTCATACTATTGTAAAATATAAATATACTTAATACTATAATAAAAAAGGACTTTTAGAATTTAGCTAATAATATACTTTAAATATAACCGGAAAAATTTGAATTTCCGGCTAAACATATTAAATTCATTAATAACGTCTTTATTAATAAACTATTTTCTAAATAATTTTAAAAACGAGTAATAAAATTTAAAATAAAGTAAATAATTAAAATTAGGATCAAATTTATCAATAATATAATATAATTTGTAACATTATTTTAATTGAAATAATTTCATATTAATTCGGTAATATTTAACAGTTTTAAATTTAAAGCGAATTTTATAAAAGTTATATATTATACGTAACCGATTTTAAATATTAGATATATGCTATAAGGTTATATTAATATAAAAGAAATTGGAAAGTTATAAGTATTTTACGTTTTAGCGTTAAATTAAACGTATATTAATTAGAAAGATTTTACGATTATTAATCATTTTTAAATTTAATAATATCGATAAAGGCTTATTATAATAAAATTTTGTATTAAGAAAAGATAAGGTATTTATATAAATATTAAATGTTAATAAAACTGTTTAAAATGTTTTTAATAATAACGACCGATAAACTAAAATTTACGTTATAACGGATTATACCGGTTTTATAAATTAGTAAATTAATAAATTAATTACCGATTTTCAATTAATTACGGTTTTTATAATTTAGCGAAAAAAACATGTAAATCGAATATTTTATAAATGATACAAAAAAGAGTTTATAATTTTATAAATAAGGTCGATTAATGAAAACGTATATATTATAAAACCGTTTTATAAATATTATAATTTATGGAGTTATATAAACGATAAACATACAAATTACGTATAAAAACTCAGCGAAAAATATTTATATGGGGTTTTTAAATATTCGTTATTATTATCGGGTCGGAATAAAAATTTTTAAAAGAATTTAAACCCGGATATTACGTTTAAAACGAATATAATTCCAAAATCCGATAATATAAAAAAAGTTATTAATATATAAATTATAATAATTCGCTAAAAAACGTAAAACCTGATAAAAGAAATTTTAAAAGTACGTAAAAACGATAATTAATAAATTAATTATAAATAAAATACAGAGATTAATACGAAATTTCATAATATATTTAATTATAAATAATATAATATCGTTTAAACGTCAATTTACTATAATACGAAGAGTTTATAGGATATAATTATAAAATAGATATACGAATAAGATATTATTAATTAAAGTTAAAGTAAATTTAGAAATTTATTAATATTAAAATTATGGTAAAATTTTTATATCTGGTATAATAAAACGCACAGATAATAAACAGGCGACAAATTATATTAACGGTTCATTTTCGTCCAACGAATCCTTACTTTATTTGTTCGACGACAATATAAATAACGACGGATAATTCTAATTAAAATTATTTAAATAATAACGTCAAAGTTTTTTATAAATTATTTTTCGTTTTTTATATTTAATTAATTAAGTTTATTTTTATCGTTATTAATAAATACGATATTATTTAAAGCGATAAATTTAATTTTTATAATTTTACGATTTGTAATTAAAATACTTTTAAATTTTTATTTATTTCTTTAAACTAGAGATAAATAATTTTTATAAGTCAGAAATTATAAAGTAAATAATAGGCGTATTTAATAATTTCGGTACGAAAGTTTCGAATAACGTAACGTTTATTTTACGAAAGAATATAACGAGCATAAAACCTACGTTATAAAAGAAATATAATATCTGATTAAAAGCGAATCCCGGAAAAAAATAATATTAATGTTATATATATTATTTTTTGAACGGTAAAGTTTATTTACAACTTGTAAGTTATAATTTTCGCTTTTTTAATTAAATAATTTTCATATTTTTATTATAATTTTCGTTAAAGTTAAATTTCATACTAAAATCGAATTAATAAGTATTTAATTTAATATATTAAAACGTAATATTTAATCGAAACAAATTCTTTTTTTATAAATTATGCGTTATATTATTTAGGTTATTAAATAACGTATTATTAATAAATAATGATAAAAAGTATTATCGGATAAATTCTTATTTATTAATAGGTTTTAATTGAAATTTTATAAAATTCTATTTATTTATTTAACGTAATTAAAATATTTAAAAATTATATTACGCATAATAATTTCGAATTCAGCGACGGTTAACCGGAATTATATATATTTTATAAATTCGGTAAGTTACGTTTTTAAAAGAAAACTTTTAATCGAAACATCTTTGGTAATTTTATATATATTAAAGGTTTTATTTATAAATAGTTTATAATTAACGTATAATTTGTATATAAATAACGTAAATATACAAGTATTATATATATAAAAAATAAAGAGTTTAAAAAAGTAAAAGTTTAACAATTTTTAAGATAATTACGTTATTTTATTTAAAAATTAACGGTTCGTTTTAAAATTTTTGACGTTATAAATATTTTATTTATATTATTAAATGTATAAATACGTATAAATATAACTAAAAAATTATTTAAATATAAAATAGAACGGAATTAAAAGAAGGTTTTGATTTTTTATTATGTAAATCGATTACTTTGTTTTAATTAATTTATATTTTTCGGCTAAAATTAATTGCTTTTTTAATTTCTATAGATAAAATCAAAGCGGATTAAAAACAGATCGGATTATTGTTTTTTAAATTTATATATTACTTAAAAAACTTTTTAATAAACTTCATAAATCGTTAATAATGCCTTTATTTTCGTTAAATATATTTAACGAAATCGAACGGCGTTTAGTATACGATATATATTTTAATTAAAAAAAGTAAAAAAAAGTTTAACTTACGTCTATATGTCGGCAATTGGTGCTTTCAGGTGCTACCGGCTGGTGGGCTTTGTTCAGGCTAGGTAGCAGAATGTTGCCTGGGACAGCCTTTGTCCATTGATGATCCTTTGTCACCCAATCGTGTATGTAAGGGCGATTGCCCACGGACTAGATTAGTTCTTTCCCAGAACTTAGAGAACCAACACAGAGCACTTACGCCAGATTCCTGCATTCGATCACTGTAACTGCTGACACTATAAAATATATTAATAAAATTAAGGAATAAAATCCAGATAATATTAATTACGAATTAATAAGAAATATTAAACAATATTAAATATTATTCTAATGTTTCGTAAAATCTTTTTTTAAACTATTAATTAAAACGAAATATAAATCATTTTAACTTCTTTTTCGTAACATAGTTATAGGAACGAGTAAAGGCGGTAATAATATTCCGTATAACGGCGTTATGATAAAAGGTTACATTATAAATATAATTTTTAATATTAAAATTATCGTATTAAAATCTAATATCGCCTTATTATACCTGGTTATAAAATACTGTTTATTTTAATTAAAATTATATTATTTAAAAAAATTGAATAAGTTTATTTTAACGTTATTTAATAATCGGTTTAAAATCTTTTTTAACGTATACTAATTATCGTAAATATATAGTTTCTTTAATATATTAATATTATTACATAATATATTCGAAAATAATAAAAACTTGCTTAATAAACGGGCTAAATAATTACTGTCAACTTTGGAAATTATTTTAATTATAATAATTAAAACTATAAAAACGAATACGTAAAAACGTTTAGATCGTTATTATTACGAGGCCGTTTTATTTTTAATTTTACTTTATATGACGGATACCTTTTTTTAAGTATACAATTATTTAATTTAAAAGATTAAATTAATTTAAAGTTAACGTTTTTTTAAATCGTTGATTTTCGTCTAAAATACTATAGATTATATTAATATTAAAAAATAGTTCACTAGACGAATAACGAAATTTAGGTCTTTTTACAAAAGTTCTAAACTTATTATATAATATATTATAATATTTACGTATAAGAAGGTTTTAATTAATAAAAGTTATAAACTTTTATTAACGTTTATATATTATTAACTTATTATGTATTTTTTTATAATACGTTAATTAAACGGTAAATTTGAATAATTAAAGTGTGTAATCGGTTAGTATCGTCGTAAAAAACTCAATTACGAATAAGGTTTTCGAATTTTATATCCGTTCGTCGGGTTTTCTAAAATATTAATGTACGTATACGTATATCCTGCTTTTTAAAATTACGCGGTAAAATTTAAAAAAATCGAATTTATCGTATTTTAAAAAAGAAATAATAACGCAATATATTCAAACTTTAATTAATAAATTTTTTAGTATATAGAAATAATAAAAAGGGTTTTATTAAAATTAAAATAATATTAATAAAAAACTATAACGTAAAAAATTATATAAATATATATATAACTGCAGATAACGTCGGGATATTAAATTATTACGGATTTTCGCTTTTTTAAAAAAGTAGATGCGGAAAACGAAGCCTATTTTCTGAAATTAACGCTTAGGCCTCGCTAGCTCGTTATAGGAATTTGGGATTTGATTGGTTGATTTTTAGCATTGTGGAACGGTACTTAAGTGACTTTATAAAAGAGCCAGCGAGGCCTGAGCTAGCTAAGGCAGTTTTCGAATAGATTTTGGTAGGGAAAGGCGCCAGCTAATGTCATGCCGCACTGTAATATGGAAGAGTAAGCCCTTTATACCGGCTACGCCGTGTTAGCCGTAAGATTTAAAGATTCTATATCGACGGTAAATTCTCCGCCGGGGCTATATTATCTTAGTTATCAAATTATTTGCGAAAGAAATAAAAATTTTACTTCGTAAAACTTTCTGGTTTTAAGATTAAAGCTAACTTTTCAGAATAACTATTTAGCTCGTAGTTTTATATAAAAACCGTAAGCTTTTAAAGCTAGCTATTTTAAGGCAAACTATTTCCGAAACCGGCCTCAAGTTTTTACATAAAAGTGCCAAACTATATAGCATTCTAAAAAACTCGGCATATATTATTAAACGTAACGCAAAAGTTGGTATATAGGTTTTAATAAAGGTCGCTATATTCTAAAATTTGGAAATTAGCTATTAAAGGTTAATAATATATTATACGCTCGCTGCTGCTAGTTAACATAATACCTTAACTTTAATTATACTGGATTTTGTCTAATTTTTCCTAATATCTTAATAAATAAACGGGTTCGTTTATACCATTATTTAGTAGCGATAGTACAACCGGCTTATAAGCTGCTAAAGTCGTTATATACATGCTCGTATTTAGTTTATCGTCAATTCGTACGCCCGAAGCAGATAATAAAATGTGGTAAAACTTAGACGCCGAGGTTACAAAAACGAATACGGATTAAAATTCTCCGTATTAAAGCTTAAGATAATAGGTAATAAATTATCATTTTTATATATAACCTCGTATAAATTATTAGATATAATAAGATAATATGCGGCTTATAACTTATCGGCAGATAAAAAATGCTTATTAAATAAAAGAATATTAATATATAATAATATAATATTAAGTTACGGGTTTTCGGTACGATTAAGTATATGTTTTATAGAATATATTAAAAGTAAAAAGTACAACGTTAAAACAGGCGAACAATTTCCCTTTTATCTTTATTATAACCAGTTAAAGTAAGGACGAAAAGTGGAATTTTGAAAGCTGCCTTATTAAATTTAAACTAAAGTCGATTTTATTCGGGCAATCTTTGAGGGTAATACAATTACCTACGTTTCGTAACTAATCGGATATCCCATAAAATATTTATCATTAAAAATTCGATATATAGGTAAAAATAAAACGAGTTTAAAAAAAGGGCTTAATAAATCATTATAGCCCTTTACGCCTTAAACCAAGTTTTCTATATATAAAAATCGTTATTATTTAAATATATAATAAGTTTGTATTTTTTTTTAAAAATTAAAAAGATAATTTTGTTAATTATATTAAATAATTATACGTTAACTTAAATTCGGTTTTATTCACTTAATAAATTATTAAACGTTAAAAAGTATATACTTTTTATACGGCAAACTAATCGCAAGCTTTAAAAAAAGACAACTTAAAATCCGTCGTTATTAATATCGTTAAAAGATAACATATAATAATACTTATTCCATTATCTAGATATTTCAAACCTTAACGTCGATTCTTTACAAAAAAGATCTTAATAACGGCGGCCGTATTAATTAGCCCTTTAAAAAAATCGACGTATTCGAATAAAGGTAAATGCTATAATTAATTATATACGTAACCGGCATTTTATCCTACGTTAATCCATTTCGAAACGTTACCTAAAACAAATTAAAGCTTTTATACAAATAAGTTTTTACTTTTATACTTTTTCCTCTTTCGTTTTCTTTTTCGTATTAACTCGTTAAAATTAATTAAACCGAACGATAAACGATTTAAGATTTACATCCTTTCGAAATTTACGACTATAAAACGTCTACTTTCTATATTATATAAAATATTTCGTAATTTCGTATCGCAATAAAGGACGTATAATTTATATAATATCGCGTAAGCCGTAGTAACCGTATATAAAATATCGGGTTTGCCAATCTGGTCGATATATTCAAATGATATCTTTCTAACCCAGTTAAAAAGAAAGAAAATATTTAAATATATCACCGTCGTAATAATACGGAAGGGCCAGGTTTATTATGCCGAAAAATATAAGAACGTACTTTTCTTAAATAGTCCGGAATTGATTATATACCTTATTTTATACTACAAACGTCAAAGGTTTAATTTCTTTATACCTTTAGCAACAAAGGTGTAATCATATAATAAAAGCCGTACCTTAAAAAGCACATTAAACGATCCGGCCAAATAAAAAGGTACGTAATTTATATCTAAACTGCGGTTATTAATAAATTGATTACAAATAAGGCCAAGAAATTTTAATTTTTCAATATATTTATATCTATAATAGAGGTAATTAGGGCAAATCTTATTTATTAGCTTACTGTAAGCTAATCCTAAATGGTACTATTAAGTGCAAAGTAATCGATTTCGCATTTTTAAATTTATCGCTTAACCTTTTATTTATTATGCTTATTAGGTACTAACCGCTTAAGCTCTTAACGTAATCGTATTTTTACCCAAACGCCTAAATTAATTCAGAACAAGGGAAAAAGGGGTACGCTTATTACCGTTATTGGTATCTTTATTGTTATCGCTTTAATATTTAATATCGTTGGCCGATTATTTGCAATTCGAACGGATCCGAATCGGCGATCTCCGGAAGCTTTTTTAACGCTAAGGCTTATACGGGATGGTACGTTTTTCTTTATATATTATTACGGGGATATTCTTTAGTATGCCGTCTTACTCGACGGCCCAAACATCGAAACTTGCGACTATATTATATCAAGACGCCGGGAGCGGTTTTGTACCGATTATTAAAAGTATAAAGACGAAAACTTATATAATAACCGTACGATATAACCTTATTTCGTCGTTATTTATAACGTTTAGATTAGATACGTATATCAAGTAATAAACGGTAATAAAACTATCTGGAATAAAAGAAAAATAAAGGTTTTTTTCTTATATACGTACTCGTATTAAATATCTTTAACGATTATGTAAAAGAAAAACTAGGTAACGATCGTAATAACAAATATTTTCGATATAAAGGCGAAATTATTATCATTTCTATAAATTACGTCCCGTTTCGGCTAAATCTTTAACTTTAAATTTATAATTATTTTATTCCGGCTAAGTTTTTATAACGGCTTATATTCGATGGTTACGATAAAAATGTTTTAGCTACGTAAGGTTCTATATATACAAAATTAATCCGCCCGATTACTTTTTCTTTTTATCTTACGTTACATCGTTTTTTTCGGGGTTATACTATAATATTAATATCGCTTCTATTAATAAATACGTCTTCCATAAATTCGGGTATAACGCTATTTATATCGCCAAAGTTCGCATAACTTTCGAATATAATAATACCTTTTAAACTAAAATAAAATCGTAAAAGCAAGTGTTTATATATTTCTTTAAACATTTTTTTACCGAGTTTTCGATAATATCACGTTCAAAATCCTTAAAGGCTAGCTTATTACTAATAAGACGGATTAAGAACGTAATATATTCCAACTAATTCGAAAATAAAAAATTAATCGTAAAAGAAACAAAAGTCCGGCCAAAAGCTAATATCAAACCCTTTTTTATTTTGTTATAAAGTTATCTTATAAAATAATTCTTTAAAGATAAATTCGACCGGTCAGGTTAATAATATCGCTTTATATAATTAAAAAGCGGTCGATTATTATCTAGATAGCAAGATTTAGCAAATAACAAGCTTCGAAATATTGCTAAAATATCTGTAGCTATAATTCTTTGGCAAGTTTTTCGGCCTATTCGCGTCGTTGCTGCTTAGTTAGAGCGCGACTTTTAGCATCCTTGCGTCGACGTTGCTCTTTTTCGCGTCGGCGCTGCTTTTTTTCGCGTCGGCGTTGCTTTTCTTAAAGTAAATACCGTAACCTTGCGATTTCGTTCTTTATAAAGAATTAAGAAAAAATAAAACGTTTTATTTACTTTAAAATGGAAAAAAGACTGGTAATTACAAAGGAAATAAAAGAAAAGTTAATTATTCGAAAAAGGTATAAATATATCTATACGTTAATATATAAATATAGAAATATATATAAATAAACGGATGCAAGCACGAGCGTTTTAGGTAGAATAACGGTATATTCTAACGCGTTAAATAGCTAAACGTAAAAGTACGTATCGAAAAGCGGGAGTAGAGTTACGGAATACTATTAAGCTTTACAGAAAATAGAAACGGCGATTTATTAAATGTTATACCGTAAATATAAAAACGCTTTTAGGATACAATATACTCTCTTCTCCGCTGCCTTCCCCTTCCGAGCTTCACTTCTTTATAATTCTTTCCTTTTTGGTCTTTTCTTTTACGCTCTTTTTTAGGTCTCCCATTTTCTACTGCTACCTACGTTTAGTACTCCTATGCTGGCGAATTATATTCGGAATAGCGGTCGCTTTATGAATTTAGTATGATTTTAGTATAATAAAATTAGTATATAAGTATATAAATAGGTGTTACAGTACAGGAATAGGGGTTTCTGTATTTGGAGAAACCTGCCTTTGGAGCTTGGTGTAGGCCCCGCACGGCTAATCTTCGGATTAGGGAAAGCTTGGCTTTCCCCGCGCCAAGGTTAAGGTGATCTAAGTAATCTAGGTGATCTAGATGATCTGGGACCAGATCACATAAATCACATAGATTATACAGATCCACGACACATTTATTAAATTCAGAATGGATATATAACGAACGGTTTCCTATATAGATAGCGCCTATTTAGTTTCGCTTTTTAGCTATTAATTTAAACCTTTAATTAAAGGCATCGTTCTCCAATTAAGAGAAGAGTACGTAAATCTTTTTAACGAACAAATCTTCGAATTATTTATTTTATTATTATTACCTGCAAATCAAGACTCCATTTCGAATACTGCTTATATCTCCAGGTGGATGTATAACAGGTTCGTTATAATAGGTTAATTCCAGTTATTATATTTACGCAATAAAACTATTAGATTTAAATCTCGCAGTTACAATATGATTTTTCTGCCAACACCTTTAAATCCTTTTAAATTTCGCAAAGAATTTTCTTTATTAAGGAATAAAGCTCTGGATTTAGCTTTTTTACCTTTTATCGTTCGGAAATACCTTCCTTTATAATTTATTAATCTATAAGATTAATAGCTAGTAATAAGGTATAAATTTCTTTTCTGTCCTTTTAATAAAATCTTCTTTATCTGATATTTATTCTTTCTTTAAGTCCGCTAGTTTATTATTACTTTCGTAATTTTAACAGATTAAGCTAAACGAAACGCGGAAAGCGTTAAAACCTTTCTTAATAGGATTGTTTTTGACGGTCTCTAACAGCGATTAATTTATCATAGCGTAAATGATGCTTCTAAAAAAGGTCGGATACGTAGGAATGGAAAAGGTCATGTTTGGTAGCATTTCGGTAAATACCTAGCTACAAGCTACTTAATTATCTAGCAGAGCTACCTAACAAAAGCCTTATACCAGGATTATTAGCCTTAGCGCTAAAGAGCTTGCTAGGTAACGGGACGGAAAATTAATTAACCTAATACTATAACCTACCTTTACCGTTATAAGTGTTAACCACAAACCGGAGGCCAAAAAGCTAATATTTAAAATCCGTAAAGCGGTTCGACTTTAACCCTATTAAAAGATTACATATCCGGAAATTAAAGTTCTATCTTACTAGTAATAATAAGAAAAGTGGAAAAAGCAAAGCAGAAAAAATGAAAAAAGTTAAACCGAGTACGAGAAATAAAAAGCCAAAAGAAGAAATAGAGAAACAGTAAAAAAGAATTTAAAAAACTTAAAATAAAAAGAATTAAAGAAAAAGGAAAAGATAATAAAATATACGTTCGAAAACGAAACGAAAAAAAGGCTAATTACTTACATCGACTTTAAACGTTAAAGGCCGGATTTTAATAACAGAAGCTAAAAATAGCTTTTCTTTTATTCTTACGATATAAACTTAGGCCATAAATTCACCTTTTCGTTTATAATTAAGCGACAACTTATACGAATTTATATAAGGCGAATTATTACTATATAGTAAAAAAGTTTACCTATCGTTAAGTAAGCAAAAAATAAGGGAAAAAAGTTCGTTTAAAGTAAGTAATAACGTGGCCTATATACGGCCTAGGATCATAAATAATCTAGCTTATAAATTTACTGGATTTTTGTTAGTAAAATTAATTCGAAAATCTCCTTAAATTTAAAGTTTCTTTTGCCGCTTGTTACTATATCAAAGGAAACTTCCCCCGGATTATCTATACTTCTTTTCCATTCCGCCCCCGTTAGATTTCTGGGATACCATCTATTTTTCCGCGTAACCTTCTCCATAAGCAAATTGTTTGCATAAAAGAGCCGTAATTAATCGGTTTCCTCGCGTAACTCCAGGGTCCTTCCTTTAAAGGCAACGGAGCCGTGCCACGTAAGCAGAACCTTTTAGTTTCCAAGGCGGTGTTACAAACGCAAATCCTTCCAGCATCGCTGCCGAGCCGTTTCCTTCGGTATAACGGTTAACGCCGTAACAATGTCAAGGTGTTAAAGGGGATATATCAGCTAATAGGAAGTATGCTAGCACCCCATATACAGAAAGATTTCCTCTGATCGGAACATATATGTTCCGTAGCTAAACTACGTTCAAAGATTAGTACGCGTTGCGAAAGCGCACGCAACTAGCCAATTAATATAACAGAACTGATATCCCCTATATCTGACAAAACCCATCGGACCCAGAAGCACGGGTCGCATGCTGTTATGGTAGTTACCTTTCTATTTTAGAAGTTGTGCGCATAATAAATAAATTCGATACAATAACCCTCGTTTCACTCCTTTCGTTCCTCAGTACGTTAAAACGAAGGCATTCTTTGTTAATATGGCGTACTCTGCCAAGGAATCAATTCAGCAAGTGGGTCAATTCAGGAAGTAGGGTCTAGACACTAAGGGCTGATATTTTGGGGCTAACTCGAGCTATTAATCAGCTACTGACCCATAGTGTTCATACCTCCAACTAACGCTAACCGCTTCTGGTCATGCGCCTCTATCTGCTAGGGGGCGACAAGGAGTTAGTCGCAACAATTTTTTAGTGGGCCATTAGCCAAATATAGAAGGGGCTAGCGCTGAAGGCCCACTAAAGCTCCATTAAGTTGCGTTACTTTACAGAAACGCGGATGCGAAAATGTTTTTAATGTTAACGTCTTAATAAAGTGTGCTTCGAGGTGTTAGGCGTATCTAGGTAATATATATCGCGGTATGCGGCAAGTAGGGCTTTAAGTTGCAGGTGATGGTGCTGTAAATCGGCAACTAGCCCGATAAACAACGTCTTATTGCGCCGAATGCGATGTTGCGATTTGTAACAATGACCGGTGTTAGTACTTGTATCATAGTGCAAAATAGGTGTGGCTAAAGGTAGCTTTTCCTGCGAAAATTGATTGGGTGATGTGGGCGAATAAAAACTGAGCGTCACCCACCTTCAGAAAAATTGTTGCAACTAACGCCTCGTCGCCCCCTAGCAGATACGCTGCCTTTTAACAGGATCCGAAAATAGAATGCCCACCCTCACCGAGCACTTGGAACCGATAACTTTATTGCCACCACGTAAAATACAAAACGTGAAATCTAGAAAATGGTAAACAAAAACTCCTGTTAATACTGATCATAATAATGATTATTTATCAGTTTTTAACTTTTTTGGTTTGGGCTTTAATTAGTTCTGAAATATCACTCCGTACGTGAGAGTGTGCAATTTATTTTTGGATTTAGGTCCTATCTATCTCCTGAACAGTGCTATGTATAGCGTTAGATATTAATTTCATATTCTCTCTCTGTTCTTTTTCGTCCTCTGCCTACCCCTTTCCCTGCGAACGCGTTGGTCATGCACGCACTAAGTTACTGGAAAGGCGGCGCCACATGGCGCCGCTCGTGATTGCACTTCACTCCAACATCAGGATGGTCTCAGAAATGCTCAAAGGCCAAGCCGGGGCAAATTGTTTGGCAGCCACGCAACTGTCCACTGCAACCAATGGCGCCCGGAAGGCCTCGATCCCGTTTGGAGATAATTATGCGGCTGAGGCCTGCCATTGTGATCCTTGAAGTCCACTTCTCTTCGCCGTTCACCGCCAGCGCCCAAAGTCTCATCGGATTGGCCAGTAGGACACCGTCAGTTACGCCTCAAATTACGTCTCAAGCGCCGAACCGCAGCCGCTAGGGCTGTGGGACGTTTGGTTAGCAGAATGGGAGATTGATGCTTCAGTGCTAAGAATCATCGAAAGCATTGTGGTTAAGCTATCGTTCTGCGTGTCGATGTCGTCGCGGGTATAAGTAGGTTCCGTTTTTCTGTGTCCCCCAGACAGCGAGACACACTCGTAATCTTGACTCCCAGCACTCGAGATTTAGTTTCAAACGGAACCCGCAGATCAAGACCAGAAAAATAGAAACCACAAAGATGTTGTTCAAGCTTGCCCTCCTCGGCTTTCTAGCCACGGCCAAAGCCTATCTCGACGTAGGCCACCTCATCGCTCGACAGACCTCCACCCCCACGGCAGACGACGGGAGCAGCTACGACGGAAGTTGCATGGACGCCCTCTTAGAGGTCGCCGGGTCTGCGCCGTACCCGCCCACCGAGATCATCTCTGTCATGACCAGCTTCTACATGACGGCGACTGGAGCGTACGACGCCCAGTGCGGCTGGCAGACTGCCCTCCCTGGCTCGCTCGTCGACGACTGGTACTCGTACCAGAGCGAGGTCATGCAGTGGTACTCGGCCAGCTCGGCCGAGCTCAACTCTGCCCTATCAAAGTGTCCGTCCGGCTACGAAAGCTCGGTGGGGCCTTGCTCGGCAAGCATTTCTGGCCTTGCTCCGGTCCAGGATGGTGGTCCTGCAACAGCTACTGGGGAAAATGGTGCTGGGACGGGGCTTGTTGGGGCGACAGGCGCGCTTGCTGCTGGCTTTTTAGGTATTCTAGCTGCTCTTTAGCTTCGGTTTCTTTGGCGGAAAGAGCGGGAGGTAACAGGGGCTGGGAAAAGGGAACCTGAACCATCAGGGAAGTTACAAGCTATCTATAATTCGTCTTTTTGTAAATACTCCAGCTCATCCATCCTTGTTGTCTATGTCAGCCCTTCCTCGTCTGCAACTCTGTAAACGCGGCATCCGGTGACTTTGGGCTCGGCGCCTTCGTGGGAAGCTCGATATGTCTATAAATAGTAACCTACATTAATTGGGGTCAGGCACGGACATACCGCTATAAACGTTTTCGTTAACGCGAGTTTGCCTTATAAAGTGTATATGAAAACGTTTTAGGGTACTTGTAACGTGGCAAAACTTTTCCTAATTAGGAAGGTACTGTGTGGATTAAAGGTGTTAAAGATTAAAATGTAAGATTAAAGATGTAGAACTAAGAATACAGATGTTAGACACTGCGTAACCTTGGATTGTGTGCATTGGTTGTTGTATTGATCATGGAGTCCTTTGACCGCGTCGGTCAGGGCTTATACTAGTGGATGTGACTGGTGTAGTCCCCATCCTGCGCCACAGGTAATCTCAGTGGCGTCCTGTCTATCTTAGGACCCCTGATATCTAACAACAGAAGTGGGCGAGCAAACTAGCTATATATGGGCCCGCCAAGCATAGCTAGCTACATAAGTGGGTCTGCCAAGCTAATAGCGCTTAGAGCACTAAATAATCCCTAATAAAAGGAATTACTTTTGTTATAGTAAAAGAATTTTTTAAACGTTTAAGAATTTAAGATTTCGTTTCGGTTTATATAAAACTTGTTATTTTATTTATTAAAAGGTGCTTATTTTCTTTTTTATAAACGATATTATTATGATATATTCTTTAAAAAAATCAAAAACTTTGCCAAGTAGTTAATTTAATAAATACGGAAACGGAATATCTTTATAAAAAGTAAGGGTTTATAATAGTTCTTCGGTATCGAAGTAATTAAAAATAAAGTTAAAAAAAAGATCTGGTTATCTTAATTCGATTTTATAAATAAGCTAGCTAATCTAGTTTTAAAAAATGGTTAAATAACTTCTTAAATACGCTAGTAACAAAGGTCGAACTTTTGCCAAATTTTAATTTGGCTTATTTAGGTTCAGTTAGTTGATTCCAAAAGAAAATCGGGGTTATTTTATATATAGCAGTTAATATGCGATCTAATATAGCCTTTGCAGCATTTCGACTTGCCCAATTTAACTTAAAGCCTAGCAACGTATATTACATAGCTGCCGATCGAGTTATATTATACCTCGTCGGTGTGACGGCAGCCACCAGGATCAAACCGTGAGGCTGGCAACCGTCACGTGGGGCTGACAGCTGCCACATGAACTAGCCACCTGCCATACAGAGAGTGGGGACATTTGTAGATCTTTACGCATTTTGCGACCCTGCCTTTTTTCCTTCTTTTTTTTAGCTTAAAATCTTCGTTTATAACGCCAATAAACTAGTTACCATATTATATTAACGCTGGCCGTAATATTATTTTAAGCTTATTCCTTTTTTCGCTGGCCTAGCGATTAATAAATAAGGTATTATATTTTTTTTACGTCGATACGTAACGACGAAAAATAATGCGTTCCAGATTAAATTTAAGATCTAGACCGACTAGCGTTAAAATTAGATATTTCTTAGGAAAAATTATTTATCAGCTAGTCGACGTTTAAAGCAATTTAAATTAATTAAAGATAAAATCGAAAGTATAAAACACGAAATACCTTTTTAAAACCTAAACCAGAATATAAAAAACGAAATCGAATCTTTAAAAATAAAGGGTTTATTAAATTAAGATTATAATTATTTAGAAATCGACTCCGATAAATAATTAATCGACGAAATGGTTAACGATAACCAGAACGTTTAAGAAGAACTTTAAAAATTTTATAACGAAGTTATTCGTTTTTAGGTTAAATAAAGTTATTATTTCTTTATTTTTTCCGACGATATTGACCGTTCTTGCTTAGAAAATATAATTAATAACGTTTTTGGTAGTATTAGTACGTTTTGCCTTATTAATATAGCAGCATAGCCCGTTTTTTGTAAATTTGCGGAAAATAATAGTGCAAATTTTAATTATAACCGAAAAAAGAAAGTTTATATTAACGATTTAATTAAATTTAACGGTAATAAAATTAAATTTAACGTCTAAGTTCGTAAGATTATAAATAAGTTCGAAATAAATAAACCGATTTTTTAAAATAAAAAGATTTATATAATTTATTTAATAAATTTTTGAAACGAAAAGGCCGAATAAATAATTAAAATTCGTTATTAATTAATTATATAACCTTTTTTTTACGTAACCGAAATAATTCAAGTGCTGGAATTATTATATTATAACCCGAATTAAGTTTCCGTTATTAAAATTTTTTTTGTACTTTTATTTTTAAATCCGGTAAAAATTAAAATATTTACGATTTTATTTTTAAGTTTAACGTTTTCGTTTAAAAGGTTAAAATCGCCGAGGGTGAATGGAAATAAGTTTTATAGGAATATATTTTCCCTAACCTTAATTTATATCTTTTTAAAAATAGTCGTAATTTTGACGTTATTTATAAAAAAATTTATAATTATGTCGTTATAATTATTTATAATAATTAGTTTGCTTATAAAAAACGTTAGTAAGAACGTAAACTTTAATTATATAATTTTAATAATAATAAACCGAAAGATAAAAATAAAAAATTTCGTTCGAATAATAATTCCGGTAAATCGAAAACTTTAGGTAATACCGGTAAGTTTTTATTAAAAGCCAGAGAAAAGGTTTATTAAAAAGTTAGTACGTAATTTAATTATAGTAAGATAAAATATAAAGTTGGTAATTGCTTTAATAAAAAAAGGTTGCTGCAATAAAGATAATAAAAAATTCGTTTAATTCCGACGAATCGAAAAAAGAATAAAACTATTGGAAACTTTTTCGATAATTTTTTTTATGTTAATAATAATAAAAATAAGTAATTTTAAAAAATGCAAAGCTTTTATTAAAATTACGTAAATTTAAATAAAGAGGATTAATATATATATTATTACTTTTTATAATATTGGCATATAAATTTAATTTTTCGTTAATTTTTTTTATTAAATAAGCGAAAAAATACGTGTAAATTTGTATTATCCGGTTAAAAAAATTAATTTAGTTACAGGATTATCGAAAATAATTTGCCGGCTAAATAAAAACCTAAATAATTATAATATTCGAAATTAACGGATAATATTTTCCAGATTAAGTTTTTTAAATTATTAATACCGGATACGATATTTTTATCGGTTTTAATTAAATAAATAAAATATAATTTATTATTAAATTATAAAAATAAAAATCTTATTTAGTTTAATAAATTTTTAATTTTAGTTAAGTTTTTATTAATAATTAAATTTTTAGCCCGATATTTGTTAAACGGATACGTTGATCTTAAAGTTTAAGAAGATATTAATTATTATAATTATATTATAAAAAGGGCCGATAAATAATATTAAATTTTTTAACGGTTATAAAGAAAATTTAAAACGATTTTATTTTAATATTCGTATTTATTATTTTATCGGATATATTAAATAAGAAAAATATACCGGACGTATATAATATTAAGCTAATTATTTCCGTTATAAAAATTATTAAAAATAACGTAATTATCGTTTCGTTAACGAATAAATTAAAAACCGATTTCCGTACGGAATAATAAAATAAATTTTTATTATTGTAATAAATTATTTTTTTTTAAAAATAAAAAATCGAACGTTATAATATTAGCTATTTTGCAAAAGTGAAAGATATATAACGGCCAAAAAATCCCTTTTTCCGAAGATAAAGATTCGGAACATATAAAATAAATCCGAAAATTTTTATTAAAACCTTTTATTTATTTAAAAGGATTTTTTTCGAAAAAAAAATTAATATTTTTTTAAATTTTCGATCCGGTTATAGCGTAATTCTGGAACTTGACCGGCCGATATCCGTTTTTGAACCTTTAATTTACCGGATATTCGTTTAATATTTTCTGTTAAAAAAAGTAATAAATAAATTATTAAAGATAAATTTTATTGAATTATATATATAAAAAACGTTATTTTAGTTTTATTTATCTTAAAATTATAATCGTTAAAATGCCGGTTTTATATCGATTATCGTTAAAAAAACTAATATTTAAAAAATTATTTTATTTTAAATTTTTTGTTAAATAGTATTATATTTAATTATTAAAACGTTAAACGTTTTAATAAAATCGATATTATTTAGGTTTTTCATATACGTTATATTATTATTAAATCGGAGTATTTAATAATATTTAAAATTTATTAAAAAACGTTTTAATAAAGAAATATTTTTATTTAGATTTAAAATAAGCTTTATTTGGTAATAATCGTTTATTAATATTTAAATATATAAACTTCTTAATTATTACGTAAACGTTTATACCGATAACATATTAATTTATTCCGGCCTTAAAAAGAATATTAAAAATATTACGAAAAAATTATTTACCGGTTATATAAGGTTAATTTTTAAAGAAATATTAAAAAGTTCCGGTTTAACGTTAAAAAAATAAATTATTTCGGTATTATTATAAAAATAAAAATAAATATTTTTATCGATTTAGTTAAAATTAAGATAATATATAAATAAAAATTTAAGGATTTTAATAATCGCATAATAATTCGTTTATTTATAAAATTTTATAATTACGTATAAATATTTTATTATTATAAAACTAATATAGCCGAATTATTAAACCGTTTGTTAAAAAAAATGCTTTTTTTGTAATAAAATTTAAATAAAAGCGAGCCTTTAAAGAAATAAAACAGTTTATTTATAAAGCTTTAATTTTTGCTTTTTTTCGATTTAATTAACCGATTAAAATAAAAATAAACGTATTTTATAACGTAATTAAAAGTATTATTTAATAATAATAATAAAATTACGAATAGAAACTTATAAAATATTTTTTAAAAATTATAACCTTAATAAAAAGGACGTATTTTATTTAGAATCGAAAGCTGTTTATTATGGTTTAAATTTTCGAATATTATTACCCTAAATTTTGAAAATAAAAGTTTTTTATTATAACTAATTATTAAGCTTTATTATATTTTATAAATAAACGCGTTTTTTTTACGCGTTAAATTTAATAAACCAACTTTGTATTTAATTTTGATATTATTTTTTAATAACGACCTGGTAAAGAAAACGTTACCGTGAATGCTTTATTACGGAAAATAGTTGATTTATTTATAATTAAAGCCCGAAAAAAAAGAAAAAGAAATCAAGTTTAAATTTTGCTAAAATAATTAAATTTTTTTATCGCAATTATTAACGAGATACCGATTAAAGTACGAATCGAAAATATTCCGTAAAATACCGATTTGATTAACTTTATTTATTATAAAAATAAGATAAAAAATTTAAGTAAAAAGGATAATAAATTAGTAATATTTAAAAAAATAATTATCGGCCGTAATATTTTTTATATTATATTTATTTGCGAAACTTACGTATTTAAAATATTTATGTATTTTAATTAAAATAAAGTAATTAAAATATTAATACGGGAATATATTTGGCTCCGGTTTAAGCAAAATATTTAATAATATATCCGGAACTATTATAATTACCATCGGAACAAAATGTTTTAAAATAAAATTTCGGAACTTTTTTAGCTTTTTTTTTATTTTAAATAAAATTTAGGATTATGTTATCGTTAACGGAAAAAATATGCCGAAAAACCGTTACGGTTATAATTATATATAGGCGTTTATTAATAAACTTAATAAAATTATAGTAATTTCATTAAGTAAAAAGATTAATACCGTTAAAACCTTAATTAATTAATATTATTAATATTCATATTATTTCTTTAAAATACTTATTATTTAAATTAATAATAACGTAAAATAAATTTTTTTTAATTTCTGGTTAAATTTAACGAATTTACCGATATAAAATATTATTATAAAAATATTTTATACTTACAAATTTAAAAAATTATTAAATTTATAAATTATAAACTAGATTAATGTTTACGTTTTTATATCGATAAATATTAAAACGATTAAAGCGTATATATATCGGTATTAAATTTTACGTATAATTTATTATAATATTTATCGATTAATATAATTTGTTAAAAATTATATTAAATAAAAATATTCGAAATTTATTTTCGTTAAATTTAAATATAATAAAAGCAAAAACCGAATTAATTTAACAGATATTAATAATTATTAAACGAATTAAAAACGTTTAAATATTTATAAAAAATTACGTTAAAAACGTAAGTTAATAAAAAACGTTATTTAACCGATTTTAAAATCGGCGATAAAGTTTTCCTTTATAAAAAAAGCTTTGCAATATAAATACCGATTATTTGCTTAAACTTATAATAAATAAAACTCTTCAAAATTTTAAAAAAACGTAAATATAATTTCGTTTTCGATTTATTATCGAATTATAAAATAATTAATTTATTTTATACCGATCGATTACGTAAATCCGACGATAACTTATTATTTTAATAAACTTAAATATTATTATTACCCGAAAAAATTAATAATAAATTAAAATTTAATAAACGTTATAAAAAGTTATAATATTAAGCTAAATAAAAAGGTTATAATTTTAATAAAATATAGTATTTCGCAATTAATTTTAATAACGTTCCGATTATAATAAAACGGTTTTATACGGAATATTTTAAAGTATTTAAATTACCGGTCCGCATATAAAAATAAATACGTATAATGGCTGCCGATAAAATTAACGAAAATTATCCCGATAATAATAAGGTTATAAAAACAAAAACCGGATTAATAAAAAACAAACGATATTTATAATTAATAAAGATTTGCTTTTTTTTTTGATCGTATATAAATTTTTAAAAGGAGGTAATATAATAGCAATTATTAGGATCAAATCGTAAAGCTGGCAACCGTTACGTAAGGCTAACAACTGCTACATAAACTAGCCATCTGCCACATAAAGAATGGGGACATTTGTAAATCTTTACGCATTTTGCGACCTTGCCTTTTTTTCCTTCTTTTCTTTAACTTAAAATTTTCGTTCATAGCGCCAATAAACTAGCTATCACGTTATATTAACGCTGGCCGTAACAGCCGGAACTAAAATGCCTACATTATAATTCGGGGCTAAGAATTTATTAAATACTTAAAACGATATTTTAGCGGATAATATGATCGATTAAAAACGTTTTTATACTTACGTCATAAAGCTATTTAAAAGAATAATAAAATAGCGAACAAATAAGTCAAACATAATAACTATTTAATAATAAAAGTTAAATTATTATTATTTATACAGGATATAAAAAAGATTTATTTAATTTTTAATTAATTAAAACGCTAGAAGTTAACCCGGATGTAAGACCGTTAAATATGTAATACGACAATTAACAGATTATACGGCTTATTAACGCCAACGCCGCCCTATTGCAAACGAAGTTGCGGCATATAGATATACGTAACTACTCGTTACGAAAAGCCGCAGAAAGGGACCTAATCAAAATGGATTATACGTTTGCAGACGGCATGCTGGCTAATGGACTGATTCAAACCTTATTACGCGAACCTAGGACTGGTGGATATTACGGAAGCCCTCGATCGGCGGAGGAACAACTTGCAAGTGATTTCAAAGGAGGAATTGGCCGATCAGGAAAATCCAATCGCCGGAGGAGACGTAGAATGGAAAGCTGTAGCTCTAGGGAGTAATAAAGTGCGATGATTAACGCCATAACTGCGTCAAGGCGTTAAGGGGGTGCGTATCGCACCCCCTGCTAGCTGACAGAGGTTATATGGTAAGGTACAGGGTCCGAAGCCTTTGGGAGAGCGTCTTATTGTCGTATCGGGGTCATAAACTGGGACGCTTTGGTGTGGGAAACTTCAACTAGGTCCCAAAATAGGGCCGTTGTCCAAGATCAGAGTCCTTTGCAGGGGCCTCTGACCCCAAAAATGGGCCCTTCCAGGCGTCTCAGCCCAACCACCACCCCCCCCCTCCCCCCACACACACACAACCAGCTCCAGCATCAGGATACTCAGTCATCTCTCAGCGGAAGCTCAGCGGAAGCTCAGCTTAGAGCGGCAGGGGCTAAGCTCTGGAAACGGAAATGGATTTTGGTGTGCTTGAGTTTCGTCTCCGAGTATCTTGGTATAAATCCATAGTGGGTAACTTTTAATAAAAGTGGATGGTGGGGATCATATGTCGTCTCATCACGTCATGGGACAATTATTACTAATGCAAACCTATCGCTGCCAGTCGCTGCCCGACGCCGACCAGGACGACCCGTCGTGTGGCCCCCTTGAAAGTCCTCGGCAGCGGCCGAAATTACGACCAAGATGCTCCGTTCCATACTTGGCGGAATATGAGCAATCGCTCCATCGTAAACCCGTCGTACAGGCCCTAAACCCGTCGTATAGGCCCTAAACCCGTCGGAGAGGTCGAAATTCCCGAGGCAGCGGACTAGGTTGACCGGCCACGCCCCTGGTCGTAGGCGGGAAGACCCGGAAGTGTAAATGGGCGCCTAGGTGGGTTAAAAAGCATCTCTATCTCTAGTAAGCATAATTTTTCATTTCACAGCAATGGCAAGATTAGAAATCCAAGTCCCTGTGGCGGAGTAACGAATAGCCGTGGTTCCACCGCCCTTTTCTGCTGCTCATGGTCGGCCCGGCTTCGGCTTTAATAACAATTGAAAACGCATAAGCGATGAGTCTCCCGCCGAGGACGGGATACGTCGTTCAATAGAGACCCGTCGGACCCCGCCGACATCACGAGGACGTCATACCGGCGACAAAGGATTAGATCGCTGCGCCGATAAACTAACCCTATAGACCATTATTGAAAGGTCCTGGCACCGGCAACGTTTTCTGCTGCCAAGCGGGGATCTTGCCGGCGGCGGCGCTTCAGGGTTCGCCCCCGGCCGGGCCCAGCGTCTGCCATGCTCTGACATGGCTTTACTATGGGTTGCCAGTTACGGCACAACCGTGAGCAGACCACACTCTCTAGGTACGATAATTAGAATATCGGGGCCTCCGTCTGGAATCCAATGCTCGCTCAAGTACGGACTGTTAAAGCCAGAAGCCGGACCTCTATTGATCCTGTTCGCATATCGTTGATAGATCTATGTAAGGAGCTGCTTGGAGGTAATGTTTGAGATCTTCGACCCGCCATCGCCGCAGCGCGACGCACAGTCCATCTTTTTATCGTTCAGCTTCTATATAGTGGTCGCGTTCTAAGTACCTCAAGGGACGGTCTGCAAATATCGCGTCATGAAGCACAAGCTAGCTAAGGGTGATCTCTGGTGATCACGGTACCCCCCTGTATACGGGGTCACTGCGCGAAGCCATGGGACTAGTGGTCATAAGCGTTTTCTGTTTCATGAGTCTGAGTGCGCATCAGATGAGACAGTATTGCCTCGTATGAGGGGTTCCTACATGATGTCCAGCCACACGACAACTGCCCAGTCCACTATCCGAATCACTGCCGGTACCTAGATAGCTGCGCCATAATGTTCTGAACGTGTTGCGCAGGATCACCGGAGCCCGCAGGCGGAACGCCGGGTCCGTGGCCTGTGCCTTGAGGCGGGAGTGGAGCGCCAGGGTTGTGTCCATAGCCGGCCATGACCGGGTTCACGCCGACTGGAGCACCGGGGCCAACCGGGGCACCGGGATTGGCTGGCATGCCCTGCCCCGAAGCAGGCTGTTGATTATGAATGCTTCCAAGAATCTGCTGTAGGGTGTGGTTGTCCATATGGCTGGCTCCCGCATTCGCAGGAGGGTACGGTTGATTGGGGTACGGCGGAGGCACATATTGAGGCTGTACGGGTTGCGCGTACGCCGGCGCATACCCTGAGTAGCCGCCGTAAGGTGGTTGGCCGTTGTACGTTGGCTGAACGGCGTACGGTGGAACGGCCTGTAACGAACTTTTCGTCCTAACCACAAGTTGTGCGGCAATATTCGGATCAAGATCCTGGTATTGATCAAACCGAACGCTGTTCTGTCCTGCGGAGCGATCGAACACCTGTAGAGGGATCTTGGCGATCTGTTGCGCGCGGTAATCAAGCTCTGAGACGGCATGGACACCTTCAGCAACTTGGCGGTGGATGACGGCGTCCCGAGGGAACCGAGGGTTGAGGAACATAACTTCAACTCTCAGACCAGCGGAGACGAAAGCTCTCTCAACCCAGCTGATAAAGTCTCTCGAGACTTCCTGTAGCAAGAGGAACTGGACGTCGGGGACACTACCTCCGTAACGCCGGGGGATGTCAAGTTCGGCTTCGGAGGGATAAGACCGGCGCGGGCTAGGGCTTCGCCGCCTGTATCCACCAGAGTCGCGTCCTCCATAGTGAAGGGGAGATCGTGAGCGCCCGCGGCGGCCACCATACGCATCATAATGACCACGGTCGCTGCCATATGAACTCTGCTGACGATGGCCGCTCCGCCTTGGCGAAGGTTGACGAGCGGGGCGATAATCGTCCCTCTTACCCCGACCCCCATCGTGGCGATCACCGTCGCGCTTATCTTTTCTGTTCCCACGCTGCTTTTCTCCGTCTCCGTCTTTCCTTTGAGGACGAGAGAACTCTAGATGGACTTTCCGCCCCTTGATCTCTATTCCCTGTAAGTTATTCATGGCAACTTGACCTTCCTGTACCGTATGGTACTGTACAAATCCGTAAGCTTGCTTCAAAGAGATTTGCGCTAGCCGGCCGTAGGGCGAGAAAATGTCGAATACTTCCTTCTTCGACACGCGCTCACTCGAGAGGTTTCCAATGAACAGTCTCGAGTTTTCGGGAAAGCGATCCCATTTCGCTTCCGATACGTATCTACGCTCATCTTCCTGGAAGGTCTCCCACTGCTGTGAAGGAGTGAAGGTCTGTGGCTGACCGCCCATGACCATAGAATAAGTAGGGCCAATATGCGACGCAGGGGGAGCGAGGCTGGGTGGAGCATTCATCGAAGCGGATGGGGGAGGTGGAAGAGCACCATGAGAATCAGAGGTGGTTCCGGGTGCGCCTGCGGGGTAAGCAGTACCCGGGGCCGCTGGAACGCTGTGTGGCAATGCGGCGGGAAGGGTAGGTGGGAATCCCGACTGGTATGCTCGGGAATCATCTGTAGATACATGTGACTGGGCTGCCTGTTGTGGTATTGGGGGCCTAGGAGGGAGAGAGGAGCTTGGAGTGGTTGCGGCGGCGGTTACAGCAACATGCTGTGCTGTTGTCTGGCCGGCGCCTTCTTTGGCTGCATTGGCTGTGATGGTATCTACCAGAGCTTGGATGTCAATGGGATCGTCGGCAGCATTACCAGAGGGTCGTTTCGCCTCAGCAGTGGTTCCCGTGGGTTGCTGAAGCGGTATTGTGGCAACATCGGTAGGAGAAGCAGTTTGGATCTCATCTGGGCTTTGCTTTTGGACCGGATCTTGGAGATGCTCTTCATTGGATTCTTGCTTGGCTTGTAGGTTTGGGGCTGGAGCTGGCTGGGCAGGAGAGGAGGCCTGAGCATTACTCGAGGGAAAATTATCATGGGCAAGGTCATGCGAAGGAGCTGGAAGTTCAGAATGACTTGTCAAGGTATTAGACGCATCAGTATTGAGAATAGATTCGGTGGCCCTGGATACATTCTGCTGGCTTTCAATGGGTTCCTCTGCAATGGCGGAAACGCTTTGTGACTGCCCTTCGCTTTCGACCGCCGCTGCATTTCCTTCTTGTTCCTCGGCGTCACCGTTGCCACGATCATTTTCGATGCCCGGATGGCTCCGGTTGACCTCTCTGTTCACGATATCCTCGTGTCCATTTATCGTCGGTACCTGGTTCTGGTTAGGCGGTACGGCCTGCCCAGCACTTGATGCGGGGGCCACACCAGCCTGTAAGCCAGACTGATCTACATCAGGATGCGACATTGTGGAGAGACTATCGGCTTGATCTTGTAGTGTGGGTACTATGACGGGCGAAGAAGGATGGAGTGGCGCAGGAGAAACGGGGGTCAAGTCGGCAGATGCCCAAAGAGGCAGGGATCCCTCTCTGCTCGTCATCAAGGTGATAAGTGCTTAAAAGCGATAGTCGGGTAAAGCAAGAACGGCACGGTTGGAATATCAACTGTGAGCTGATGGAAGGACAAGAAGAGATATCCGAACTATTGCTCAAGCAGCCGTAAAACTGAGGCTGCTGGAGAAGACTAGACAGTTCAACGAGAGTGTCACCTCAAGAAAGATGTACCTCATGTGGGATGACGGAAGTCTTATAGCCGGTTGAGCAGAATTATTGGAAGGAGAACAGCTGCGCAGAAACACGGTTGGCGTACGCGACTAGGTGTGTAGAGGCCGCTGGAGCATCGTTGCCAACCTGCGCAAATGGTCGTTCGCCGAAGATTTGGACGCTGGACCGCGGGGATAGGGCGGTCAACAACGGAGAAGTGGCAGGTTTGCTGTGTGTATCTCGGGCGTAATGTACCTAGATATATGAAATTCTTGAGTTCTAAAGCGAGCACTGCCAAACCTTCACCAGGCTTGTCCTTGGCAGCAGTGCTACCGGAACGATCAATGTAACTGGCCCGGGTCAGGCTAGGAAGTATGACGGATACAGGGCGACACGTCACCTTGAACTTGTGAAAAAAAGCCCACGGCCTTAGTAATGGTAGGTGGAAATGTACCACAGGACAACCAAGTCGCTGGGCTCTGAGTCTAGCAGGTAGCTATTGTAATGGCAGTGAACTCAACCGTATGCTTGTGTGTCCCGGGAGGGTGGTAAGTTGAAGAGACCTAGTCCGAGATGAAGTAGAGATGAGAGTTATCTGTTTGGCGAAGTCTCGACTCTCGTTGTGGAGTTGTGGATGGCTCTCTAGTTTGCAGTATCTTTGAGAAAATAGGCCTGACACGACAGCGAAAATAGGATTCAAGGTCCCGCACACCCAAAGGGACGCTGAAGGTATATAGCCACTACTCCAGAAGATGATAGTGAACTAAGCATATAGGTTTTAGTACCGATCTCCAGCCTTCACCATGTTTTCTTGGACAGCTTACAGTGAGAATACGCCCAGGTGGAAAGATCTCCAGGTGGGAACAAGGGTGGAGAAGGAACTAAAAGTATTATGTGGTCGTGACAGTCTTTACCTAGTGCTTGGGTGATGTTGTTCGACGCCCCTGAGGTGCTCAAGTGATGTTGTTCGATACCCCTGAAACGCTTAGGTGATGAGATGTTTGAGTAGTTTTGCTCGACGCGCTGAGTGGAAAGCTCCCCTCCTCTGGAATAAAACAGGCCTTGATATAGGTAGGAATATCTCTACCCGCATCAAGCCGGTTGCCTGCTTTTGGTCGTCACGGATGCCTTTGAGCGTATTACAACTGGGTCGCGGCGACTCCAGATGCGTGAGAAGCCCAGGTGGAGGAGGACAAGACGGTGGTATGTGACTAGATCATAGTTGGACTCTGAACTATCTCAGCCGTAACGGGTGTTGTGCTGTACGTGGGGGTGGGTGTTCAAAATTTTTAACAGAGGGCGTGCAGTCGTCTGTAATGGGCCGCAATGACGATTAACAAACAAGGGGGAACTCGTCAACACAATATTCACAGTGAATGGTACAACGCGTCAGTATCGTGTATGCAGCGAAGACACCCTGTACGTGGCTGGTAGAGGTTGCGGCTTGTGGTTCTGCACCCTTTCGTGGGCAGGGTGGTGGTGTACGAGTCAACTCTGGCTAGACCGGACTGAAGCAAAGCAACACGAATCCGATTAAGCCTCAGGAACCGACAACGGTATAGTCCAAATGAAAGACTAGTGGGGTGAGGTCAGGTCTGAGAACAGCACAGCGGAAGGAATGGTAGGGAGAAATGGCAGTGAACAGCGAGTAACTCGTTTTTTCGGAACTGGCAAGACGAAGCAACTGAGGACTATAGCTGGCGTGGAGCTACGTTTAAGCTATTTAACGAAGACCGCAGTGGTTGGCAGAGCTTCAAGGACAAGGCGCATTCAGCATGTCAGGTGCGATAAAAGTCCGCGCGGATGAAATCCGGGATGTAAATGTAGCCCTGTAAGAACGCGCCAATAGTCGTGATTGGCCGTGAAATAACGTGGAATAGTTGTGAGTTCAGCCCACAATAAGGCAGATGGACGGGGCGAATGAATGCCTTGTGAGAGCTTCGATGCGGCGCGGCGACAATTTCAATTGTAAGAAATCGGCCGAGTGAGGAGTGAGATGAGAGCCCGTCATAACGCTGGGTGGACAAACGTTTGGAGCGGGAATGCAAATACAAGCCGGAGAGCAACTGCCATGAATTCATTCCAGGTTCCAACTACTACGTACATAGGTACTGTACACCTGCAGTTAGTACCTACGGAATTTTGTTCCGCCTGCTTTTTCTTGTCTTCTCATTGGATAATCTAGCAAGAGTGATGGGGCATCGAAGGCGATTACCTAGCTCGGAGGGAGTAGAGAAAAGTTCCGGGGGAGTAAAGCCACTTTTCGTTTGAACTTAGGTGGCGCAGGCTACGGAAAAAACTTAAAATAAAATAAAGTAAGTTTTAAATTATTTAAAAATTATATTATATATTTTGAATTATTGATTTTAATTTAAATTTTTTTCTTTTAATATAATATATAAATTATTGCGAATATTAAAAAATATATGATTATATAATTATATGCAAGGTCGAATAGGTTTAAGCCTTATTTTCCAGGCTGAGCTAAATACACAGAAAATTATTACACGATGTAATTTGCACGATAGATACTATACCCAGTATCTTCGAACACGATAACTGATCAATGGTTTTCACGGTTAATATAATTATATAAGGTATTTGCTTAATAATTACGTTGGAATTGCCCAGCATTTGCTGGGTAATTGCTGGTATCCACAGCATACTTACGTATACTGAGCAAATGTTGGTATTTACGGCATTTGCTGAGTAATTGTTAAGTAATTATACCTATAATTCAAGTACTTAAGTACCGCTAAAAGTGGGGGTACCGGGTTATTTTTCCAGCAAATGGGCTTGGCGATTTCTACTCCCCCCGAAATTGCTGCTGCGCCACTTTCGTTCTACTCCCCCGGAACTTTTCTCTACTCCCTCCGAACTGGTCCCCGATCGAAGGCTTCCCCGACGGGGAAATCTTACCTTGGAACAGGTCACGTGAAACGAACAAAGTTGCTCAAATGATATTACATAATTGAGTGATCACCTTTGTCCCTGACTGAGGAGTAGCTATGTACAAGCCCTACGAAAGCATCCAGCACATTGCAAACCTCCTATATAGGCCGTCGGATATTCCTTTATAAGCACTACCGAAAGTCAATTCTTGTAGATTTGCATAGGCTCAACGACTGTGGGCCAAGCTATCCCTGATAAGGACAAAAGTTGGAGTGTATGCATATTTGAGCGATGTTGCTCTTCGTACACACCGAGACAGGGGGTTTGAATTAATTCCAGACCACAATCGCGAGAAGATTGGTCCTTAAATTTGAGTCCAGAACGCTTAAAAGCTATGATGCGAGCTCTATCAAGAGCACATGCTCTGTCTGACCTTCCTGTTGCTCGACGATACATCTTGGCTTGGGCACGGGCATTCCAGAACAAAGCGTATGAGGCCGACTTCGATCCGGATGAGCTTGCAGAGGCAAGGAAGTGGCGCGCCTTGTTCGATAAGAGCGTTCTACCGAGGGGGCAGACGAGTTACTCCCGCTCAAGTGGTCCCGGAGGCCAGCATGTGAATAAGTCAGGCCTACCCCTGAAAAGAACGAATCAACCCTTGGACAACAGCTTATCGGATATATAGGACCGAGAGCAAAGCAACCACTGTCTGGCCGCTGGGCGAGTTGTCGAAGAGCCTACCCAGCTTGCTGCGGCCCGCATTGAGGTCTTCGAAGTACTACTCCAGGAGAAACGATTCCATCTCCATCCAGGCCCAGACACAACGCAGTCGGTCGGCAAACACGGATGACAACCACCAGAAGCTCGCAGAGGAGCTTCTGAGGATATACAAGGAGCGTGTCCCCGGAGCTACCAGCGAGGAAAAGGTTAAGAAATACGAGGCATTGTAAGTACCTATATCTAGGTCATTGCTATACCGTGTTAGGGGGCGGGTGAACTAGGGGAAGCTAATGTGCGGTAGAGAGAAAGCCTCTCGCGAAGACAGGTTGAGGGCGAAGAAGCAACATAGCTCCAAGAAGGCATTTCGCAAGGGTAAGGGGTTCGAGGAGTAACTTCGGAGCTTAAAATAATAGCATAGCTAGGTACCTGCGAAATGGAGCAATGCTAACATTGAGTTTAACCGAGGAAGAGGTGACCTTGCCGGGGAATGTACGGATATGGACATTGTATATGGATATGATTATTTGAGAGCATCGTATTCAGGGGACGTACGTTACGGTAGGTAAGATGCTTCAGAGCCTTGAAAGATCAGTGATGAGTGTGGTGATATTGATACCTGCCTAGGTAGTTACCCCACCCCACCGGTAGCGGGCTAGCCAGACCACCGATACACCTTGACTCCGTAACGTCTAGATTAGTTTACGGCCGCACCTCGACCAAAAATTGCTTAGTGGCCGACCCCTCGACCCTGAAGAAAAGGCGGGGCATAACGAAACCCTGAAGTTATGAGAGAGCACGCGGACGTCTCACCTGCTTAGTAGACAAACAAGCTGCGAGCGGGCGAGCCTGACATTCTTCAACGTCTTGGCCATGCGGCCGCTGATCCCTAATAGGCAAGGAAGTTGAATATCCATGCCAAAATAGGAGTCTAGTCGTTATCCTACCTCTCTCTCTCTCTTTTCTTTTGATACGGCCGTAACGCATTCGAGTTTGCGAATGGCATAAGACACATGCTTAGCCGTCCGTCGATGTCTTCCTCCTCCTAGGCTTTCATAACAGTTGATCTGGCCGCAACGGTCACACCATCCCTCAAGTTCTTTGCCGCTCTGAATAAGGCTAGTACTAGTTGTGAACCGCGTGCAATCGAAGTAGCGACGACGCCGCATCATATCGACGGTCCTGCCGAATCCACCCTTCACCCTCCATGTCCTTGTAGCTGCGATATCGCCTTTGAAATTCCGCCCTGAGTTGTCATAGGACTCAAATCCCTTGTCTCCCTAGCACTGACTTTGTTGTCACCGCAAACAGGCGAACGAGCGGGATCCGAAAATACTTGATACCCGAAGAGGCATCCCGGCTCACCAGCCTCCAGTCCATCATGAATACTACGACAAATGCCATGAACAATGGCTCCCCCGGCCGCCAAAACCCGCAAGTCCAGCCTTGCCGATACAAGGTCGGCAAGACGCTGGGAGCAGGCTCATACTCGGTGGTCAAGGAATGCGTACATATCGACACTGGGCGTTATTATGCCGCAAAGGTCATAAATAAGAGGTTGATGGCGGGACGAGAACACATGGTTCGTTCCTCCCCGTCCGTTGCTTTTACAAAACACACAACCCTTTCACCAAGTCGAATAGCTGTTATATATAGATACACATATACACACCTGACTAACCGTCGAACATCCATGAGTGCGCAGGTTCGCAACGAGATCGCCGTCCTCAAGAAAGTCTCCATGGGTCACCAGAACATCCTCACGCTCGTCGACTATTTCGAGACGATGAATAACCTCTACCTCGTCACCGACCTTGCTCTCGGGGGTGAGCTCTTCGACCGGATCTGTCGCAAGGGGTCCTATTACGAGTCAGATGCCGCAGACCTGATCCGGGCCACCCTCTCGGCCGTCGCCTACCTGCACGACCACGGCATCGTGCACCGCGACCTAAAGCCCGAGAACCTGCTGTTCCGCACGCCCGAGGACAACGCCGACCTGCTGATCGCCGATTTCGGCCTGTCGCGCATCATGGACGAGGAGCAGTTCCACGTGCTGACGACGACGTGCGGCACGCCGGGCTACATGGCGCCCGAGATCTTCAAGAAGACGGGCCACGGCAAGCCCGTCGACATCTGGGCCATGGGCGTCATCACCTACTTCCTGTTGTGCGGGTACACGCCCTTCGACCGCGACAGCGACTTGGAGGAGATGCAGGCCATCCTCAACGCCGACTACAGCTTCCAGCCCGCCGACTACTGGCGCGGCGTCAGCGACCACGCCAAGGACTTCATCCGGCGCTGCCTGACGGTCAACCCGAACCGCCGCATGACCGCCCACGAGGCCCTGTCGCACGCCTTTGTCGCGCCCTGGAACCTCGGCCCCGACGCCGATGGCGGGGACCACCAGACCCCCGGCGCGGGCCAGACGAACCTGCTGCCCACCGTCAAGAAGAACTTCAACGCCCGCAAGACCCTGCATGCCGCCATCGACACCGTGCGCGCCATCAACAAGCTGCGGGAGGCCCAGGCCCAGGCCCAGCTCATGGACGGCCAGCGTTCGGAGGAGCCGGGCCGCGGCGCCCTGCCGTCCTCCTCCTCCGCCGCCGCCCCCGAGAAGACTGACTCCGGCTACTCGAGTAACCGCGACGGCGACGTCGATATGGGGGGCATGGACAGTGGTGTGCCTGTGAGCCTGCGGCCCGGTGCGGCCGTAAACCGTGTTGTGGAGACGTCCAGGGGTCTATGGCAAGCCAGCCAGGCGCGGCGATGAGGGAGGACGACGGCCGGTCCCTAGCGCCGTATCAGAACCCCGGGAGAAGGAAAGGGGGCACAGAGAAGGCAGCGGGGCATTGGGCCTGGTGGTGGTTGCGTGGTACATATTCCATGGCACGCGCTTTATTCCCGGAGAAAGCCACACCTTGCTTCGGAGCCGATCCCAATGAGACGAATACGTGGCCAGAAGACGTGCTGAGATCGCGAAGCCTTGGTTTGAAAATGCCTCTCATATCGACACATTCTTATGGCCCAGCGGGTGGGCATATCTCAGCAACGGAATCTTTTCGGCAAAAGAAAGGGAAGGCGAGAGCGAGCGAGCAATTTGACACAAATAGAATAGTCAAGGGGCCACGACAGCACGAGAAAGGAAATGGCTTCGGTTCATTCAGAGGTCGAAAGTAATGTACGTGTATAGGTACATACGATATGGCAGATAGCGAAGAATGCGGGAAACTCTTGAACCCGAAGTGGAAGAACGCGCCTTTCATAGGATCGACCAATGACATCGGATATCTGAAGTGGGAAATGAATTAACCCAAATGTCTGTTTGTTCCCATGGAGGAGGCGCGCTTTCGACCTAAGCCCACCCACCTGTGAACTAGATATGGTCTTATATACCAACACGCGATAACCAACGGACCGTCGACATTATTCCTCATGGCGAGGCCGGAGGCATACTAACGTAACGGTCTATGAGAGAGCCGCGTGAGTACCGCCTACGAGAAAGACAACGGGGCCCCAGCCCACGGGTGCGGGACAAGTTGTAAGCCTGGTCTACCTACATAGGTAAGTAACCATCAATATCGGGAGGCGGGGGGACGGCCTTTCTGTAAAACCCATCCACCCGAAGACAAGCCAAGGTAAGGGTCATCACTAATCCCCCATGTCCCATAGATCTAAGAGGCTACCTACCTACTTTCCTGACCGCCGAAAGTTGGGAATCTCGCTTGACGACTCCAACTTACATGCCGCCCTGCTGTAGGGCTCCCATGAAATACCCCCTGCCCACGCGCTGGCCCCAGTCGCCGCCGGGGCCGCCTTAAAAGCCCTCGGTGAGCCAGAGGGACTGGTCGGAGTGCCTGTCGGCGCCGTCGGGGCAGCCGTCATGGTTGCCGTGCTGGTGGAAGACCCGACGCACCCCCGACGTCCGTGTCGGTGTTGGACGTCGACGCCACCGGTGGAGACTTGGTCCCGCTGCTCCTCGGTAACAGAGGCGCCCGACTCCCATCGGATGCAAACGATGACATTTCTATTTAGAGACGGGGATAATCAGCAAACAAGATTCGATGTAAGTGGTAAACGTTCTGCGGAAACGTACCGGCGGTTGGCCCGCAGTTGATCCCAGCCGTAGCTCTTGAAACCGAACAGACCGGAACTGTACGCGGTCACGCAATTATTGCCACGGCCGGGCCCGGTAGATCTCGCGTCGACCTCCGAGAGATGAGCCCAGGCGGTAGGGTCTTCCGTCAGACACAGGCATGAGGGCCGTGGAGGAAGTAAGCGAGGCCGAAGCCGTCAGAAGAGCCGCGGCACGAAACGGAGTTTCATTTCACCGACGTCTTCTTACCGGAAGAATAGGTAGAGACCGCTGTTGATTACTCTAATGGATCATCGCAGGCCGTTCATGGTCATGCGCCTTACATATATCACGCCCAGTAGCCATCCGAGCGGATTCATCCGAGACACAACCATACGCGCCGATACAAGCCGCAATCAATTGCATACCGACTGTTAGGAATATCTCCATCCTGCTCCTCCAATAACGGCCTGGCATTTTAAGAAGATAGGGAGGCTGGCATAGGGCGACTGATGGATGTACGAGGTGTCCCATTTCCCCTAGTGTAATCGGTGGGTTGTTCGATATCCAGTCAAGAAAAAGGTCGCGGGTCCTGAGCTCGCCGCTAACAAACTACTAGATCTGCTACTCAGGGAGTTCATCTCCACCGCTTTGAATATCCCATAGCCGTCGGTCCTCGGCTAGCCAGCTCGAGATCCTGGAAGGTTCCTCCACCCGCCGATGCGTCCCCCAATAACTGCAGGCCGCTGCTAAGGAGCACCTGACGGCGCCGCGCCGCGGTGGGACGCAGGGATAAGGCGGGATGCCGTGACGAGGCAGGCGGGCATGCAGATGGGGGCGTGTGAGGTGTCGGTGGCGAAAGAGCGCGGGCAGGGAAGCCTCGGACCGGCGCGGGCGGTATGTCACGCCGCCGTGTATGACACTCACGCCAGCGTTGTGCACGATCGCGCTCCCTGGGTCCGAGATGCACCGAGAGCTTTGCCTCGCCAGCGCCTTCACCTCCTCGGCCGACGACGCAGGTCCGCCACGAGCGCTATTCATAGGCGGTGGGTAGTTAACGGGCCAATTCTAGGTAGATGGGATATCACGAGCGGGTTAGGCTCCCATGTCAACTTGTCTAATAAACACTTTTGATGTAACGTGTCTAATACCTTGGTATTACGTACATATGTCCTCTCCGCTAGGATTCTGCCTCATTTCCGACATCATCCTTCATGCATCTATCGCATCTTCTTTTTCGTAAACAAGAACGCTTGAAACGTGCGGCATCTATATAATATGCGCCGTGGTATCATTCATCTAAAGCAAATTCTTTTCTTTCCCTCACAAGTAACACGCAAAAGCGAAGCAAGACTCATCATTGCTTTCCCTTGTTGAACTCGTCGCGGCTCTCGCGGTCCTCGTCCGTCGTGAACTCGGAGAACGCGAGCCTCTCGAGGTCGTCGGGGGTGTAGCCCTTCTTCTTGGCCTGGCGGCGGAAGAAGATGCGCTTGCCCCACTTCCACAGTTCGCAGCCGCAGAAAAAGACGAAGGCCTCGACGAAGACGATGCCCCACTCCCAGGAAATAGGCGCGTGCTTAAAGACCTGGTGGTTCAGCACTGGGATGTAGATGGTTGGGAAGATGGTGACAAAGCCGGCCATGATGGCCCAGAAGAGGAACTTGTTCCGCCAGACGTCGTACGCCCACTGCGTGAAGTACTTCTTGCTGCCCGGCTGCATGCGGAAGAAGCTCCGGCGGGTGTTGACCATTTCCCAGGCCAGGAAGAGCGCGAACCAGGTCAGGCTGACGAAAGTGGTCGCACGGGCCCGGAACACGGTGTCGCACTGTGTCGAATAGCCCTCGTTGCAGCCCTCGCCCAGGTTTCCGTCGCCAAATCCATACAGCACTAGAAGGAACGAGGCAATGCAAAGCGCAGCCATCCAGATACCATACGCGAGCATGTCAAAGCAGACCTCCCACGTAAAGACTCCCGTTTTGAGAGAGACTGGGGGTCGTTCTAGGATATCGGGCGCAGCAATTTCCAATCCGAGACCCATGTCGGGCATGCCGGACGTGATCATAATAATCCACATGATCTGGACCGGAGCCAGCGGGAACACGGAAAGTCCGGAACTGTCCTTGAAAACGAGTCCGATAAGAAGGGTGCAGGCTTGAGCGATGTTTTCGGCCAAGAGATGGAGGATGAATTTCTGGATGTTATCGAACATGCGGCGACCTTCTTCGATGGCACTCAGGATCGAGGCGAAGTTGTCGTCCGTGAGCACGATATCGGAAGCATCTTTGGCTACATCAGATCCGTTCTGGCCCATAGCGATACCGACGTCGGCGATCTTGAGCGAGGGAGAGTCGTTCACGCCATCACCGGTCATGGCCATGAAAGCGTTGCGGCGGCGCAGCGCCTCGATCATACGGACCTTGGTGTTGGGTGCGCAGCGAGCGATAACGAGGGGCAGCGCCGGAAGCCGGTCGATTTCCTCGTCGCTGAGCTTGTCGAACTCCTTTGCTGTCATGACCATGCACTGCGCAGCGCGCTCCGAGACGCTGCTCATATCTTGTGGAAGGATGCCAACCTGGGCAGCAATGGCGCTGGCGGTACCAGGATGATCGCCAGTTAACATATGGACCTTGATACCAGCCCGGTGACAATGCCTCACGGCCTCGGCTGATTCGGGGCGAGGCGGATCGTATAAACCGAGAAGGCCGCGGAAGGTGAGGTCGCGCTCGACTTCCTCACGAGGAGGGGGTCCGTCCCGAGAAGCACGACGTCCGTTGTGGGGATCATACGGTCGGCTGGCCAGAGCGAGTACACGCAGTCCCTGCGCGGCCAAGGCCTCCATGTTCGCAAGGATCTTTTCCTTCATGGCATCGGTGATTGCGACCTCCTCGGGGCTGTCCCACTTGATCCGCGTGCAGGAGTCGAGGATACGTTCCACTGCGCCCTTACTATAGACCATCTGCTGTTGGGTCTCGAGATTCTCCATGATTACGGACATCTTCTTTACGTCGGAATCGAAACCATATTCGCTAACTTGCTTGAACTTGGGCGCGCGCTGGTCAAGGAATCGCTGCCTGTTGTGGTCGAAGCGAGACGCGAAGACTTGCATCGCAATCTCGGTAGGGTCGCCGAGGGCCGTCCAATCGCCCTCCTGGTTCTTATGAACTCGCGCAAGGTTGGCCAGGGAGGCCACCATGAGGAAGTCCGATAGTTCTTCGTTGTTTTCAAGGAGTTCCGAGTATTTCTTGACCTCGCCTTCTTCGGCCTTCTCACTGTTTTGAGCGGATGGCGGCGTGGTGGAGAAGAGCAGGTCACCAAGGGTTGGGTTGAAGGGCTCATTGGAATTCCCGACGGAATAGGTTCCCCGCGAAGGAATCCAGCACCTCTTTGCGACCATACGCCCCTGCGTCAGGGTTCCTGTCTTATCGGAGCAGATATCGGTGACGGCGCCGAGAGCCTCGAGCGATTTGAGATTGCGAACAATAACGTGTCGTGCGACCATTCTCTTCGTACCCACGGCCATAGTGATAGTCAACACTACGATAAGAGAGGCGGGAATCATGGAAAGACCGGTTGCGACTGCGTAGATGATAACCTGGGGGTTGTTGGAGAAACGATTCGCACCAAGCACGATAATGGCGCAGACGACAGCGATGCCGAAGAGAAGTAGGGCGAGCCGAGACAACTTTTTCTGCAGCGGCGTCCCGACGTTCACGCCCAAAAAGCGACCGACGGCATCAGTGAGAGTGAGAGACCACGACTCGACATGTCGGAGCGGGTGTGCTGTTCCATCATCTCTTCTCTTGACAGGTCGCCTCCTCGAGTCTTTCTGTCGGAGCGCAGCAGCAATTGACCCAATCTCCTACCAAGTGCCAGCCAGGTCAGTAATTACTCGATTGGACCTAATTGGGGTCTGGTGACATACCGTGTGCATGCCGGTTGCGTAGACAATGCCTCTGGCCCGGCCCTTAGTGACGCTGGAGGAGCTATAAGCAACGTTAAGGCGATCACCGGGACCCGTATCCTCGTCGAAGATGGTCTCTTCATCCTTGGCGACAGGCAAAGACTCTCCAGTGAGGAGGGCCTCATCTGTTTCGAAGTTGATACTCTCGATAAGTCTAAAGAGATGTCAATTGCTAGATCGATGGACTAGGGCAGCTAGCAAACTACACAGCTGGCGCGGCAGAAGGACGTACCTGAGATCCGCGGGGACGGTGTCACCGACTTTGAGTTCCACAAGGTCGCCAATAACGAGTTCTGCAGTGGGGATGTTGACGGTGCTTCCATCTCTGATGACATTGGCGGTGGGTGAGGATAGCGAGCGCAACGAGTCCATGGTCTTCTCGGCCTGGAACTCCTGAAAGAAACCGACAACAATGTTCAGGATGATGATACCGCCGACGACACCTCCCTCGATCCAAGACCTGATACCAAACGAAACGGCCATGGCCATAATGAGAACCAGCATCATAGCATTGGCCACTTGTCTGATCAGGATCTTGATCGGCTGGACGCCTGGGCCATCGTCCAGCTCATTGCGTCCATATTGCTCGAGCCGTTGCTTAGCATCGGCCGCGGTGAGACCATTTTCGATGTCGGCGTCGAGTTGTTGTACTAAGTCATCCCTCTCAAGCGCGTGGGCGGGCTTTGTAAGGGGCTTATTACTCTGCCCCGAGACATGTTCGTCAATTGAGTTCTCCCGCGTCATTGTCTTAGAAAAAGGATTGGGCGAGAACGGGAAGAATGAAGAAAGGAACGGGAAGACGGCAAGGGGAACGGCACCTATTCATACTGAAAGATCTCATCCGCAGCAGAGGCTCTCATCGCTGATGCCGAACCCCTGTATCCTAAAGATGCGGGTCATGGTTGACGTAAACTGGGGGCTACCAAGAAAAATATGGTGGTCTTGGAAGTAAGGGCATCGGCTTGGTATTCTTTACCAAAACCTGCCGTACTGCCGCCGTTGTTTCGAGGCACTGGCTCACCCACGTTGTTCGTTTCGTGATATCAGCTGCGGATCTCTAACCTAATTCGCTAACATGAGTAAGAGAACAAAGGCCTGGGCAATGTTAGCGCACAAATCGAACATGCCAAGTATAACCAGCCCCGCCACCTTAATATCTCCGTCTTGCCGGTCATAATCGATTGGCTACTTGTATGAGTGCCAAGTGCCGTCCAGTGAAACTTCTTTCACCTTGTTTTATGGGTCTTCTATACCCCAAGTGTAACCCTGAGCAATGGTGGGGGGAAGTATGTTTTATTGGACAATGTCTAACAGTGACGGTCTCCCGCCGTCCTTTTCTTATATGGTACAGTATTGCATAATCCACCACTACACCCGGCCAAAACTCGTTTTGCCAAGCAGCGTGAGCGTTCATTAACTAGGATGATATCCTTATGTGTTCAACGATCCTTCTTCATCATTGACCATATTTTCTCGACCATCCTCGATCGTATCCCAGTGATCCAATTCATTCTTATACAACACATGTAACATCTGCCCAACCGACTTGACCAACAATACCTGAGATCAACAACCACGGGACAGTGGGGCCAATCGGTTGTTTCGACTCCAAAGCGGTATCAAACTTGGATCGTATCGGATTGGCGTGATGAAACGGCATTAATCATGGGGAGAATTGGTTCATATTGGATGATTGTCGACGAGACATAAGGGTGGCCTAGTATGGAGTTTAGAGACGACCGGGAGCGGATGGTGTTTGATAACTTTCTTCGATCAAACGACGACGTTTTATTATAAAAATGACCAATCGCAATGATAACTGGGAATGGGTTGTATTGGACAAGGCCTAACAGTGACGGTCTCTGACCGTCATTTCTTATAAAGTACATTATGATATAATCCATTGCCGCACCCCAAGTTTTCTAAGGTGGTTCCACCGCCGCATGCAGCCACAATATCATAAGTACCTTATGATATCCCGCCCATTCAGTCATATCGTATTACCTCTCGAGCTTTGTTAAAGCTATGCAAGTCTAATGCAAGATGCCCCGTTTCTATCCGCAGCGCGACACTTTTTACCGGCTAGCTCTTGCTTGCCATATACTACCTTGTGTGTTGAAATTTGCCACCCAACCTGATGAAAGTATAGCGCCGCATTACAGTAGCTCTAGCGGATTTTGAGATAACATCTTACATACTTATGTACAGTATGTACCTCTGTATGGATATGCCCAGGAGCTTCCGTCTTGGTAGGGTCTCGGTATGTATCCGACCCAGGGCGAACTAACAGCAGTAGCAACAATTGTTGGTGGTCCGCGTTATCGCGTTACTTAAAAAGAAACTCCGACAGGTTCCATATTATCTAATTGGCCAATATATCGCGATTAGTGGCCCCGCACTTTCGTAGAAAATTGTTGGTGTGCTGCAACTTCACCTTTGGTCGGATGCTCTACATATCTATTTCGCAAACAATTCGTGTACGGTAAATACCGGTCATACCGTTCCCCGCTGAAGGACGCAATATTTTGGACAGAAAATTGCATGGTAGGACTCCCCTTAGCTCTGGAACGACTACAAATTATCAGCTGATATAAATGCTGAAATCCCAAGATATATGGAAGCGTACAACTTTGCACCTGGATGGTACCTGAGGTCTGGTAGTATGTACTTTCGTATGATAACTGATGTACACCTACCGTTCGGGAACGGCACGGTACCCAAAGTCTGAATCATGGATGTTGATAAGGGACTAGAGTCTTTGGAGCATGGACTTCCCTCCTAGGACGAATCACATGGTGCCCGTACACAACTTACTTACTATACGATTAGAGCGATGCCGGGTAGCATTACTCCTTAAAATACTACCCATGATAGAAGGGAGATCCGATCTCTCTCGATTTATCTCCGGTTAAGCCCTGCCTGCTCTGGCTAGCTTCTTGCTGAATTGACCCGGTCGCCGTTGCGTGAGCGATGCCCGCGACACCGAGCACCGGAGAACCGTCCCAAGGAATTGGCGGTCGTTCCGGGCCGCCTAGGAGCCGGCCGCTACGGAAGAAGAAACCGCACCGCCGCTCACCCCATGCCTGCGACGAATGCCGCTTGCGCAAGAGGGCGTGCGATGCGACTGAGCCCTGCGGCCCCTGTCGAAATGCCAGTCTCAGTAAGTCAGTCGTATTAATAGTCGCACTCATGACACTGGAACTCACCTCTGACGATGTACCCCGTGAAAACAAGACTGCACATACCATTTCCGAAGACCCGTACCCCCTCCGACGTTGAGGATACGCAATCTTCAGCATCATCTTCGTCTGGCCCGTTCGTGGCTGCAGGAGGTGCAGAAGAATGTGCCCGAAGTTCCGGGTCTTGATATAGATAATTGCCTACGTACCCTCGACTTCACTCTGCCCGAGGACCAGTCAACATCACCACAGCCGCCGGCCACTTCGCCCAATCAGGGCTCAAGGAAAGCCACGCTCAGCAATATGTTGGCTGGTTGCGACCGGCTCACGACTGTTGGTCCGGGGGCAACATGCTTCTACGGTGCTTATTCCGAGCTCTCTTTCATCCTGCGGACACTCGAAGTCTTCGAGCAGGACGCCGCCGTCCCGCCGGACCAGAGGTTTCTGGTTGTCTCTAACCTCTTCAATCATCCTCTCCCGCCGCAGGAGAACGTCAACCCGAGCCCCAAGGCGTTTTTCCCCTCGCCTGACATTGTCATGGCATTGGTAAATGCTGTGTTTGCGAAGAATCATCCCATGCTCTCCTTTCTGCCGGAGCGGCATGTAAGAGACGTGGCCAATATGCTTGCCGGGCCTCAGGGCCGGTCCATTTCGGATCAGTCTCTCTCTCTCTTCCACTTAACACTCGCCTTGAGTTATCTCTTCGACTCTTCGAGGCATCGGGATGAGGGGTGTCGTGATATTCTGCAGCGCGCGACGAGACACTTCCATATCGGCCTATCCATGCTAAGGCCGACGCAAGTGAACGACCTTACTACTCTTCAAGCCGTGCTCTGCGCTATTATCTTCCTCGTATCAACCTCCAGGATGACTTCGGCACACTCTCTTATTGGAACAGCCTGCTCGTCCGCTCTCCGGCTCGGTCTGCATTCTGCAGGAGTGGATCCATCTGCTAGTTTGGCGGAGGACCGCCAAGCACGGACTCGACTCTTTGCCACGGTATTGAGACTCGATATGTTCGCGAGTCTCATTCTCGACCTCCCTCCCTTCCTCCACAGGGATGCTCTACCTCTGCCCCACATTGCGCGCTTGGCATCTGAAGCCGAGGCCGAGGGGGACTTGCGAACGGCAGCGGCTTTGAGGCTGGTTTGTCTTTTAGTCATACCGTTGTCCAAGCGCATATACGGCACTGTAGTATCTTCGGGCCATGAGGACTCTAGCTCTGTCGATATCAAGCACTTCGAAGAGGCCCAGACTGAGTTTCGACGGTGGAAAATGGACGCCTCTTCATTGCTAACCAGCCTAGGGCATAGCAAAGAACACAGACTGTAAGTGGAAGACTTTCGAAGTAACGAGCTCGACGTTGATTCTTTTCCTAGCATCAAGGATGACCTCGAGATGACCTACAATTTCGGACACATCATATTATGCCGGCCATTCCTGCATTATCTTCGAATCATGGCTGATGGAGGGTCAATATCGGTGATGCAGTCCTATCATGCTCTCGCTTGTATCAAACTAGCTTCATCCACCATTGTTCGAGCCCATGAAATGTTCAACCAAGGCCTCTTGCTAGCGGGGTTCTGGCCATCGATTTATACCATCTTTCTGTCCGTCATGTGCTTGATATTCCTCATTGCCGCACATCACGGCACTTCGCGGCCTAGTAAAGCATGGCAGAGAGCCGCTGTGGGAATCCGGATCATTACAGCTTTCAAGTGTGTGGACGACTGTTCGACGCCTTGTCTAGAGGTCCTGAAGGTCCGTCGAAACACGCCCCATCCATCCCGCAGACAACGCAAAGCTAACAGGTGCAGATGGTCATGAATGAGCTCTCTCATACTGTCTATTTCGACTTCATCGAGATGGAGGCATCAGTTATTCGCAACTGCGACAAGAACACGAGCAGCGGGAGAACTTCCCAGGTCCAGTCTCCGATCACGCCGAGCCACCCCGACTACCAGGAAGACCGTCTACGTACACACGCGCATCATCCCCCTAATATGCGTAACAACGCGTGGCCCAATTTCGGCCTTAATATACCCGAGAATACCTATGCGGAGATGGTGAGCGAAGCCGACCGAATGTTGGTCCAGGCAGAGGAAATGTCAACGGAGTTTGACTTCCCCGATATGTTGCATTTGAGTGATACGGAATAGGTCCTAAAGCCGAAATAGCCCGATGATCAGCGCCGGACAGGAAGACCGTGCCGCTGATGCCCAGTGGTAGCAGGAGGAGGGGGCTCTACGCTAGCGATGATAGTAAGACGAGACGCGTCAAACAAGGATACTTATTCCTCTATAATTCCTATTCCTATTTCCCTCGTTCACAACAGTCTACGTCATTAGAATACTGAAGCTTGAGCAAGGCTGGTGGTGCCACTGCTTTTTTCGGCTTGAGCTGTCTCCGACAAAGCGGGCAGCGGCTCCGGTGTTTTATAAGCCACCTCTCCAGGCAATGTTTATGGAAGACATGGTCACACAAGGTCTCGCGGATAAGGTCATCCTCCTCATAGCCCTCCAGACATATGCTGCAGTCGGAATGATGTGGTTTCACCGGGGATGAAGGGGATTGAGGGGCAGGTGCCGGTTCGAGGATAGTGATGCGGGTGGGTGGCCTGAGCGTCCTTGGTGGTGTGGTATTAATAGCTGAGTTCGGTGGACCAGGTTCGTGAGTGCTCCTATCCCCAAGAGCGGGTCGCCGAAGTCGATGCGAATCCGGCAGGCATAACCGAATTCCACTTGATCTGTCCTCTTAGGACCACGACAGAGCTCGACGGTAGCAAAGTAGTCTGAGCGGAGTCACTGTCGCTTATACGAGCGCCGGTTTGGCCGTATACCATCTCGGTCGCCACGAGGTCAACCTCTTTTAGGTTGAGCTTTATCCGCCTTGGTCTAGGTGCTGAACGGAGGGCGTTCAGCAGCTTGTCTTCGAGCTGGTCTACAAACCTGGCTTCGCCGGGCTGCGGTGTCATATTTGGTCGACTCCGTCGAGAGCCTGAAGGCTTTATTATCCAAAATCCCACCCCAATAGCACTAAACCCCTCGCTTCGTCAGCCTGCTTCTCGCTTTGCGGCTAATTAGTACTAGAGTTGAAGATTCGGCTGAACATACGTAAGGCACCAGACGAGTATTATCAGGGCAGCTGGGACGACAACCATAGGGCCAGTATTCCTCGCCCTTCCGCCGCTTGTAAGTCCCGGCACGGCGTTCTCGCTGCTCCACCTCCCGGACCCCAAGTATACTATATATTCCACTCCGCTGATAATCATAAAATGTAAAAAATTCAAGAGAGACGAGAAAAGTCGCGCACAAGGCGTGTGGATCACGCGAACTGTATCCGTTGCAAAGCAAAGTGAGACGTTCTTTTGGGGGATGAGAGAATATCCTCTATATATTCAACCACGCCTTTAGAAGATGCCATAAAATTGATATCGGCTGTGGCAGTGAACGGTAATACACAGCCACTGGATGGGCCGAAACGTGCACAGACTCTACCGTCTACCCGGCGAGCCAAGACTTGGTGAACGCTTCAGTGGCTTTGAGTATAAATCTAGTATGATTGCGAAGATTCGATGTGAACACGAATAGATAGTCACGTAGTCTAGCTAAGAACGGCGTTTCGGCTTCCCTACTGCACATTCAGTGGGACAAATCATATATTAGCAATTATTAAACTCCACGTAATGCTTTTCATACATCTAATGGCATATAAGTGTGTGGAGCGGAATGTGTAACATTTCATGGCGTTACCTGCATATAAGGAAGAGTATAGGACACATAGGAGCGGGTATCCTTTTCTAGAGTGTGACTGGCAACGCTCTTAACTTCGAATTCCTAGGCTTAAACTCTAAGTCAACTGTACTACGCTCGTTTTAAAGAACTTTTTTCGTGATAAAGCCTTAACCGTTTGCCCATGGGAGAAGAAGGTTCTACTCATAATCTCGGTTTTAATGGGTCGGATATGGATCGCTGCCAAGGTTCGATTGTTCGCCCCGAAATGGCAATAATAGGACGGTTATTCGCAGTGGCTTATGTATTGCACAACCATTGAGGTCGCGACCTTATTAGCATCAATAGTATTTCGAGCGTGGACCCATTACTTTCTGGCTCGTACGAAGTAACGATAGAATTAAACGCTAAGCACTTAAAAGTCTTGCTAGTCACACTCCTAGGCTATACTGATTATATGGAGCGCGATCCAGATATGCTGCTAGTATAAACAAGGGGGATCACTTTGGAGGAGCGATGTTGTTGTATTTGGGATCTATCCGCGGGATGGGTCTAGCCTATTGACTAGGGTTCACGTGACTACCCCACAAGTACCGCCTTTTTTGACCCACCACGTGTGGGTCTGCACAACCACCTCCCCCAAGGACTTCCCCCCTCTTCTCAAAGTAATTGGGTAACCCTAACTAACCCCCTGTCAGGCGCTAGTCAAAATAAATGGCGCACCCAACCGCCCCACCCTCTAAAATTCCATACAATTTGCATATAACTTAAGAGATAACAAGGGTTAATTAAAACGCGATTAAGATAAAGCCTTTAAAAATATAATATATAATAACTTCAGGCGTTAATTTAATAAGCTATACGTTATCCTCCGCCACGAATTATATCCTTCTACCGTTATATTATAAATTTAAATATAACCTTCTACTACCTTTTATCCATTATATCCTACCCTTTTTTAGCTAGCCTTATAAGCTGCCGCGTATTAATATAAAAGTTATTCGCAATATAGGACTTAACCTTCTTAATAATACTTTCGATCGGGTTCGTTTCGAAGCTATCGTAAACGTTTTGGATAACGATATAACCCTTTTTTTAAAACCATTACTTCGTAACTTTCGACGTATAATTTATATTACCATCCTGCCATATAATTAGGTCCTTACGGCCGAAATAAAGTTTTGCGAAAACCATTACCCATTTTATAACCTCGATATATTTCGACGAAATTATTTTTTTACGGAGGTCTTTAACTTCGTACCAAAAGAAAAGTAATCGCCAGCTATCCGCGGTTATTAATTTTATAACGTAACAGGCCTTTTATTCGTAATATTTAAAAGGAAAATCGTAATAAAATATTTGCTAAAAACGTTATTTCTATTGGCGTTATTTCCGGTTTATAATAACGTTAAATTTAACGACGGTTTATTACGCGTTATAATCCTTAACTTTTTTTTTAACGTTATCCTTACTTTTTTTCCTAAAGCCGAAATATATCTTATTTTCGGAAATAAGCCTTACGAAAAAGTTTAGGTTCTTTTAATAGCCACCGGTTAATTCCCGTTAAATTCGTTTTACCCGGTATATTTTAATAAAATTATTAAACCTAAACTTTTTCGTTTCGAAACAAATATAAATCCTTAACGGTTTAAAAGCCTTTTTAAAAGTACTTATAAAACATTAAAAATTCGTTTCGGCCTTTTTTACGAAAGCCTACCACCTTAAACGGTAATTATTCCAAAAGTTAAATATATAATAATAAAAATAATTAATAAATTCGATTTATATTTCGTCGAATTTACGTTTCCTTTTTTTTTTTTCAACTTAAAGCAATATATTAAAAATATCCTTTTTTACCTAACGCCTACCTATAATCTCGGGAACGCCGAATATCCTAAAGATTTAACGATTTAAAACGCCGACGTTAAAGGCGTTATTAAGCTCTTTAGCCCCCCTAACCTTGGCTTTAGCCGTATTATTAGCAATATTTATTATTACCCAAAAACGAGGTAGGAATTAAAGAAATAGGTTAAAAAAAAATTTACCATAATCGCGATATATCGTTCTTTACGATAATGCAAAAAGATTATATCATCGTCATTAATATTGTTAAATTACGAAGGCTTGAAATCATCATAATTTAGGTGCGTTGGAGGCTAGTTGGTGTAAGTGCGCCATTTATTTTGACTAGCGCCTGCCTGTGTAGGCTCACGCATGGCAGGTCAAAAAAGCGGTACATTGGCGCCCCCACATACTAAAGTCTAGTACGGACACGGCTTGGCGCCCAAGACGGGCCGTTCTCTGGACTGACCGAGATTCAATAGTAGTCCAGGGACCAGCCAAGACTTCGAAACTCCGTCTAAGCGATTGGCTGACATGGCATGAGGTCCCCCATCTTACATACCAGGACAAAGGTGATAACTACTATCGACTCCTATATTCCACGACAGGGGGCGCAGTAGTGTCCCCCACCCACTTCCTGAATTTACCCACTTCCTGAATTGGATTTTTGCTCCTTCAACACCCATCCCTAATAACAACACTCCCTAATATCTCAACCCACACAACGTTTCTGAAGCTCCAATTTGAAATGGGACCTGACGATAAGTATCGCATTTAACAGGCCTTAGCAGAAGTTGCTAAGGGCGCTCAGCAAAAAGCAACGGCTAATAAATGGGGTGTAACAGAGAGCACCCTGTCCACACGAAAAAGAGGCGCCAGATCTTACGCCCAAGGCCATCAACATTAACAAATCCTTAACCCTTTACAAGAAAACGAACTAGCGAAATGGATATTAGACGAAAAAGTTAATAGGAGGACGCCGTACGATTTCGAGATACGTTAAATAACAGAATATATTAATCAAGCAAATGGAAGCGTCCATTTTTTTGGGAAGTATTGGGTTAAACGTTTTATTAACCGGCACCTAATGTTCTAAAAAAAGTTACAAAAGTTACTTAAAGCTTTTTGCGCGTTTTTCGACCTTCCTAATAAAATCCGAAACTTTCAATAACGGTACAAAGTTATCGTCCGCAAGCTGAATATTAAGGACGAGAATATCGTAAATATGGACGAAATAAACGTATAAAAGGGCGAAACCAAAAAGGGGAAGGTAATTAGAAACGTTTTTACGAAACGTAATTTTTAAAAAGTTTCCGAAACAATAGCTTAGGTAACGATAATCGAAGCTATTACGGTTAACAGGCGACGATTAATACCCGTAATAATTTTTACCGGTTTTACCCTTTAAGGATAATAATTTCCGTACTGTATTTTTAAATAAAAATATACCGTTAATAAGTTAAGCTAAAGTAACGTTAAAATCGTTTTCGAATAATTTCGGAAAATTTATTTTCCCGAAACGAAATCTTTAAACCTTAGCGATTAAAGGCTTTTTATTTTAAATTAACATATTACCTATATTACGGTCGAATTTATGGCTAAATATAGAAGGAATAAGGTACGCTATTTATATATACCCTTATATAGCTTCCATATTATATAACCACTTAATATCGGGATGTTCGTTACGTTAAAACAGTATTATTATAAAAAGACGTTAAGTTTCGGCTTTTTTATAACTTTAATTTTTATTAATAAATAACGCTTTTTTAAAGCATATCGCGAAGTTTTAAGGAAAACTTTTAGCTTTAAAAATATACATTCGAGCTTTAAAATAACAAATATCTCGCCGTTTAACGCAAATAAACCGTTCCAGAACCCGAAGATAGTCGGGAAGTTCCCGCGTTAATAAATTCCGGAGCTAGTTAAGGCTTATTAGCCTTTAAGGGAGCGTTTTATAATATGGTATACCCTTAAAAAAGGCAAAAACGTTCAGGATTAATTCCGGGCCATTAATTCGCAAAAGGTCGTTATTTTTCGTAATATTTGGACTTTGTTTAGAAAAACCTTTAAAACCTTAAACTTTAAATCCGTTAAAATCGCCGTCTTACGTTACAATAATAAAGATCTAAAGAAGCAACTAAAAGCTTTAAAGCCTTAAAGGCGGATTACAGTAATTAGGGACCTTAACGATATATTCCCCGAAATTGAACAGATTATGGAAGCTAGGGAAGCTGCTAAGGTTTCCGCTAAAAGGTATAAATAACAGTACGCGAAGGACTTCCTGGAGGGAGTTATGGAAATTAATCGGAGGTTAATAGAAAACATGCTATTTTAATGGCAATTAGAATAAAGCAAAAATATAACGTTTTCGTTAAGATATTAGGGAGTGTTGTTAGTGATACCCTCGTATTCGGTATTGTGGACCAATTCAGGAAGTGGGTAAATTCAGGAAGTGGGTGGGGGACACTAGTAAGTGCATGATTTAGGAAACTCCCGTAGCCCCGCAATGGTCTTGAAAGGTACTCTTGTGGAAAGGTTCGGCGCTGTCAAATCGGAGTTACCGCTAGTCCTGTGGTCAATTATCGAGGTCGAGGCCATCCAGCCCTCCCCACTTCAACACGACAGCAACCGCCCGTTGAATTGATTATTACTAGCATAACGACAGCGGAAGATTTAGCTGCCTACGAAGAAATAAATGGGAACGGGGAAGCCGGAGTCAGCACGGCTTAGACGCATCGCCTATACGCTAGATTGTAGATTAGAATACAATTGGGTATACGTCATTGGGCGATAGGGGGGACCGATTTTCTGGTGCATTTCGTTTCTATATGGATGTAGGTAGATCGGCAACTAAGTAATACCATATAGCTTGCTTGGTTTGATCGCCCTCGAAAGCCTCTAACCTCTTGGTGTTATGTCCATCTGTCATACACCTTCCCCGCACCATTGCCCCTTGATCGTATCTCAAGCCGTGGAAAGCTCCCATAAAGTTCACTATTCTCGTTGTGTGCCTTTTCTTTCTCGGACTTAATTATGGTGAGTTCGTCGATACTGACCGTGGTCCAGATACTTACCTACTGGCATTATCTCCGCACTCATCTCATTCTTCGTCGTACGTCCATATGATAACCCAAAGGCCATGTATGCCTTCTTCATCGCCAGTGCATGTACTGAATCCGGACCCGATACGCAAGAACTGCGATACTCTACGCCATGCTCAGTGCCTCACCACCCGAAGCGTTGCTGTGAAGAATCTGAAGACCTACAACCAACTCGTCACCTACTTCCTCTCCCCGTTGTCACGAACTTACCTAGGTTTCATCAACATATAGTGGTAACGGTCATACTTCGTCGGTCCAGCAGGAACGTTGGGCAAGTCTATACGTGGACACCGTTTTACTCGCGACGCTGAGCATCGGTTGAATCAAGTAGCCCCGGCTTTAAAGACGCGAGCCTCGTTCGGACAACCCAGACAGGGTCCGATGAAGGCCTTGAGACAACGAGAGAGCAACTAGATGATACCAGACCCGCCCACTGCGTATTGCCCAGCGACGAAATTGACGACAACCAGGTATCAACCTTTCCTCCACATTCTGATCTGGATATACCTGACGCCCGCCAAGACCCCGGGGAGAGGGTGTAGGATAGTAAAGGAGGTTACGGTATAGGAGGTTAAAAAGCACCTCGACATGCTCGAGGAAACGAAGAGCCTATCTGGTTTTGGCCCATTAAACGTTACCTCTTTCTGTCTCGACTACTCACCCGCCAGACGTGATGCGTCCCGCTCTAACCAAATTGTTCTTGTTAAGCCCGAGTCCAGCGGCAGCAGCGATAAGAACAACGACAAGACAACACGGACTCAACCTCGACCCTGAGACCGCCGTCTACCTCTCCGAGGCGGAACACTGACTGAGTAATACCGGGGCATCTCATCATTGGCCTAATCGGACGACATATACTAGACTTAAACCTGTCACCATCCGGTAAGCCAAGCGGCATCCGCGTACCCTTGAACAACACAGTAGCCCGCCCACCCGTCGTGCCGGGACATGAGGATGAGTTATCATTAGGGGCCAGACAGGTACTTCATCCGATTTACGGAGTCGAACTGGATACCGTAAGTACACAATAAGACGTCTGCACGCTCGTATGCCGTTCGGTCGTATGGCGGGCCGGTCTATGCCGGACTGGTTCCTCCGACTTGATTCCAGTGCTACGTTGACAGCTAGTGGCCGGTAAGCGTTTTCCGCGTTGGACCGCCCTGATGATCCGGCAGAAGCGTCCATCAGTACTGAGGATTCCTACCCCGTGGAGCTGTTGGATTCCAAAAGGTGGGCGCTCGAACCCTTGTTGGTTCGAGCTTATTTAGCTATACGTGTGGTATTTCTACAGAAACACACAAGCAAGCCGCGACGCAAGCGAGGCCGTTCGGAAGCCCCGTGCCGCTGGCAGAAGTTGGAGGGTAAAACGGTGTCAGTTCCTCCCCCGCGAGGTTCACGACCCCTTTATGCGACTTGAATCGCGATGGCGTCCCGCCCGTCGTCTTTGCGGCGTTCTGTCTTACGAGGCGTACTTGAGCGTCCAGACCGCAGTCCGATTCTGAGAGATCTTCCGATTTACACGAGATGTGCCTACTGATCAGGATCATATTCGCCCATACTCGACAGCTGAGGAAGCGATAAATGGACGTATTGCGGTGATCGGTCAAGTCTACCAGAGCAGCGCCAGCGCGCTACTAGTCACGCGGCGGCTATGTGGAATCTGAAATCATACGTCAAGGACAGGCGTTGTGGCAGTAGTGGACAGGTAGGAGGTCGAAAATTTTGAATTCAGGCGCAGAGTGAGCGATCTTAGCGCAAAACTCGCCGTCGCATCTAAGCAGTAAGTGTCTATATAGTCTCTTCATGCCTGTCTCTCAAAGTAATCGTCTTATATAAGAGCATACGTCAGATCAGGTTACTTACAGTTCTTATGCCTCGCTATCGATGTTGGATGCCGGATGTCTACCGCAAGTGTGCTTGCCCTCAAGCTCACGGAATTAAGCGGCTTGGAGCAGCCAACCATCAGCGCTCCTTGATATCGGAGTGACATTGGGTGGCTGGCTGGGTCAAATGCCGCTTACAATTGGGGTGTGTCAGGCGTGATGAACCAATATATCTTCGAAATCTGCAGGATGTCTACAGCTACAATCTCGGGTGCTACTGTGACGGCGGGTACAGCTGCCGCTAGAGGAATCACCAATATCGCCGAATGCTTACCCCGCCATCCGTCTCGTAGACATTTCACCGGGCTCCCTACAGGAGGCTGTGAACTCGAGAGACCTTCGTATATAATGTATTATTGTCCCGTGTTATGTCAAATGAGTGGTTCAAGTGTGGATTTACTGCAGTGTTCCCCCGTGTCAAATCCCGGTGATTCGGCAATCACGGTATACCTGTGCTCGTCTCATATTGAGCATCTGCCACCATGGAATTTGTGGCGAGCCTGTCAGCCATCATGGGCATTGCTGACATCCTGATTAAGTTAACCAAGGAACTACACTCTTCGATCAATACGGCGCGCGCGGCGCCGGAGGAGGTCAAGCGCTTCGCGCGTGAAACCTCAACGTTCACCGACCTCCTGGACTACTTCAGCGAGGTCGTAAAAAGATTACCCAAGAGTAAAGACGAGGAAGCAAAAAACCAAAAGAAGAAATTATTCAAGAATGTGAAGAACGAGTGCGAAATCCTCAAGAGGGGCATCGAGGAGCTCTTGGGGAAGTTCATCCAGATGAACGACGGCGGGCTGTCGCCCCTGAGGACTCTCTGGGCCCGCCTCCAGTGGACATATAAGCGCAACGACGTCGAGTTTCTGCGCCGTTGCCTCGAGAGCTCCAAGTCTACTGTTAGCTTACTCGCAACTCTATTCTGTCTAGAGAAGGAGAATGCGGGGGGAGGCGGAGGAGCGGGAGGAGCGGGAGTAGGTAAAGTGGAGATAATGTATGCGGTGTATCCCAGCCAGCAAAAGGCAGCTACTCACCTCTATAGTGTCAAGCTGGAAACTCAACTTCAAAACAAGCTTTTTGAGCTTCAAGAGGCGAATCAAGAACTGGAAGAATACGAAAGACACCACAATATCACGCTTCAGGTAGCTCAAGGGGCGAGATACAGCAGGATGATAAGAAGCGCTTATGATGTAGAAAAGTACGCGGCGAGACAGATATCTTCCCAACGAGAAGCCACTACGAGAGGCCTCGGTGACGAGGGTTTCCGGGAAAGGCGTATACATACAAGGCTATCGCCCCTGAGAGACTTTCCTACGGTCAACCAGAATCTATATAACTCATACCGGGAGCCCTTCAAAGATCCCTTCGACCTGGCTGACCCTCGACGTTATCGACGTGAGCGGACTCGCTTCCACGAGACGAACCATGGGTATGGGACCGGCGCGAATAATAGAGGGCGACCCGTTCCGTGACATTGCGGAAGGGAGAAGACGAGTAGTCCCGCCATCTCCGCGTCCACTGGGAGCACAGTATTTTCAAATGCCAGTCAGCGAAGACGTCAGAGATTACCAAGCCGGGGTGGGCAGGAGTGGGAGTAGTAGTATTTCAAGAACTGCCGATGACTCTACGGGAGAAACGCATCCGATGTCCAAACGAAGTAGTCGATCGACGGTGTTCCTTCGGGATGAGGTACGGGACTATGGGAGCGGATCAGGCCCCAAACCGACTTCAACCGGAGCTACATGGGGCGTCCTCGATGACTAAACATCAACAAGCAAAGCCAGAACAAGTCGAAAGTGGGTACGAACAGCGGGACTCGACTCGTCCAAAGCGGTTGACAGGCTCTGCCAGCTCGGTAGAGTGGCTCCAGAGACAAAGGGAGAGAGAGTCACAGCGAAGTGCGGAAGCTCCCGTAACAAAGGAGGAAGTCGAACAGAAAAGTGACGCCGATGGACATACGTCGGATCGCCCGAACACCTCCACTGGACTCACCCATGATTCGGATGACGAGAGTGCCGGACCGTACAGGCCTATGCATCCTTTCGGCGGCAGTGGAGACAGGAGGCGCCCAAGGAGGCGGCGGCCACAATCCCCTATCAGCTAGGTGCCAAACTTACAATGGTCTAGGCTGCGGTATTGCTTAAGTTGAGCTGACGAGGTGGATTTTTGGGCGGTTCGATTCGGTGGTCTAATGATGATGCTCTGGTTAAGTAGGTACAAGTCTTGTTCCAAAGCTCCAGTTGAATAGCTCTCAGCACACTATATGGCTCCTTCCTGCGGAGTATCCGCCAACGGGGGTAACGAATGGGCATCGATTGTGTTAACTTCGCTTTCCTGCCTCGCCAATAGGTAAGGTTTGGGACATGAAAATTCAACCTCCCCTTCTTAGAGGTTCAAGGTGGGTAGGGCGCTCACCCCCGTACGAGGGCCGTTGGCCGGCCCTCATGTCTCTGAGTACCCCTATCGTGGCACCTGTATTCGTCAGAATAGGCAGAATATATTGAGTGTGGTGAGGACAGTTTAGCCTCTGATACGCCTGTATATACATCGAACACGCACGAGACACATAGACGCCAACCGAGCGTCTGTTACGCCGCTTGATATATCATGACCTCTGTATGCCCCTTTTCCCCCATGCAGTGTCTACTTGTACAAGTTATAAAAGGTGGTCTATATGTCCCGAGGCTCCCAAGCTGCCAAGTGCTTTTACATCAACAATTCATGGGTCAGCAATAGTCTCTTGACCTTTTCCTTCGAGTCTTCCTCGTCGGAGGCTTCAGTCTCCCTGACCCACTTCTCGAGACGGCTCCGTAGCTCCCCAATCTCCTTCTCCCGGACGTCCATCCCCCTATCCTCGCACGCGAGCACGACCTCGGCGTCCTCGATTCCGCCGACGCCTCCAGCACTGCGTATCAAGGCATCATCTCGCGCGAGGAACGCGACGGCGCCGTCCACGACCGAGCTCGCGAACGGACTGTCGAGACCGGCCTTATCCCACCAACCACTCGTCAGCCCAAGACTGCGCGCGATGTGGCCGGCGACTAGCTTCCCGTCCGCGGCCCCGGCCCCCTTCTCTCCCCGCGCCGCGCGCAGATGCGCCAGCTGCCGGAAGCTCGCCTCCCGCCTCGCCGCCGCTGACCGCCGCAGGGCGTCGACCTGCTTCGGGATGCGGCAGGTCAGCGGCGTCAGGCGCGGGAACGCGATCACGACGAGCGGGGTGAACTCGCCGCACACGAGGAGCAGCACGCCGAAGACGGGCAGGCGCGATATGTCGTGGCGCGTGCGCGCGCGCAGCAGCACCTCGGCGCGCGTCGGCAGGGCGCCGCCTTCGGGCGCGGTCCCCGTCGGTGGGGCGACGGAGCGCAGGAGGCGCCGGTTCGTGAAGATGGCCTTCACTCCGGCCTTGTAGAACTGCATGTACGCCTTCCCGAGGTGGAAGAGGTAGCTGAACTGCGAGGCATCCGGGTCACGCCCCGGGAGGTCGAGGGGTGGCGGCCGCGTCGTGGCGGGCGGGTTCAGGGTCGACGAGGGCGGGATTGGATCGCGGGGCGTGGAGAGCGAGCCGGGCGACTTCGGGTCAAAGGGCACGGAGACGGCGGGCGGACCGTGCGCCGGCTTTGTCTCGGGCGCCGTGGAGGCCCTCCGCAGCACCGTCTTTGGCGATCCGCGAGGCCGTTGAGCCCGCGGCCTTGAGCTCGAGCTTAGCCGCCGGCGCAAATTTGCGTAGGGAAGCCGCGCGGGATACGGAACCGCGGCATTGGAGAGCAGAACATATTGGGCGCCGCGGGAGAAGCGCAGTCCTGGGGTGAGACTCATTGCGGTGTAGGGATTGGGAGTTGTCGTGGGAATCCCCGTGGCGCAATCGGAATGTTGAGAATGAAGAAGGAAGCTGTGAATTGAGCGTGACAGATTACGTAGGTAGATTATGTCATTCAATTCAATTACGTTACGGTTTTTGTGGCTCAAGCTTGCAAGGGTTCTAACTGCGATGAAAAATTACATAATCGGCTTATTGTTAGTTAGCTTGGGGGACATCAGCCCTCCCGATCGTCGTCATCATCAGTTAGAAGAGCCCAATTGAAATTTCACCCCCTATTATTCAGGGGCTTTATCCTCTGCAAGATTTCAAGGGCTGGACCAACTGGAGTTAAATAGTGTTATGAGATAATCATCAAACCAATTGCTTTTACAACTAGCTTAGCGCACCTTCTGACATCGTATTGAGCCGGAGAAATCATCATTTTAGCTTTCCTTAATAAACCGGACTATTGACGTGTTTGGACAGTGTCGTTATCCGGCCTAGTATCGATGCCCAGCCCATAGGTCTTTAAGTCTCCGTTTATTTCTAAGACACAGAGAGGAATTCGACCCGTAGACTGCTCCAATAACTTATCAAGACTATGTAGCGTGCTGAGGTTTTATGGAGCGTAGTTATGATCTGGTTGCAATGGGATGATCAACCTCGGGAAGGTAAGCGATGTGTTTATGGGGCTTCATTGGCTCAAGACTCCGCTTGTTTTGGGACCGAGACTGTCGGGAATGGAGGCTGTAATAGCACGGAGCGCTAGCTGAACATACAGATGGCGGGTTTCTTCTATAGGCAGAGGAATGTGAGTAGCCCTTGCAAAGATGGTTTAGCATTAGGATCTGACTCTATCCCTGAAGTGAGCAGCTTCGTCTCTACAGGTTCTATGCTCTCAGATACGACTCCTGCATTACGAGCCTAAATCTATTCTGAGTTGCTTCATGAGTTCGTGAGACAGACAAAGCCCGTCCCCGCGTATGGACCGCCCTACATCATGCAGTTCATATTCAATTGGATCCTTTCTACTACTCTGCTCCTTTTATGTGGGGCTCTCGCGGTATTGGCCATTAAATTGAATGACTTGCGTCTGAAGTGCCTCGAGCACACATTAATCCCGTGCAAGTGAACGTTCGAAGACACGAGGGCGGCTCTCGAAGAAGCCATCTCGCCTATGGACGACGCCTACCGCGCACACCTTGAATCGGACAACTACGAGGCCGCCCTCGAAGCCCCAGAGGCGTTTCCACGCCTCAACAACTTCACGGAGGAGCCGCGGGGCTTCGGCAGGTTGCTCAACGTCGCCGGAGAGCATGGGCGAAAGGCACTGCAGTGCCAGATCGGGAACCTGCTCACGGCCACCACCATGGCGAAGTACAGAGTCGAGGCCAGCCTGTAATTGCCCGTGACGGTGCTGCTTCGCATGGACGACGATGGCGTGGTCGCGTTTGAATACGATAGGCCACGTGGCATGATGCGCCAGTTCAGGCACACGGCCTTGTATGACGCGCTGGAGCGCCTAGACTGCGATTTACACGACACCCTCTGCGAAATCGCAGGTCGGGATGAACATGTCTAGTGGAAGAAGTAGGAGCACCGCCGATCAGTCCCGGGCGGGCAGCAGGACGAGGATGGCTGTAGCAACAGGCGGAGCCCGGTTTGTGTCTGACAGAGTGGAGAGCTGATGTATTCCGTCCAAAAAAAAAAAAAAAAAAAAAAAAAAAGGGTTTATTGGAGAATATTCAGAGCCGAAAGTCAGATCTCCGAAGATATTTTGGGTGGAGTAATCTGTAATTAGTGCCAGAGATCAGCATCGCAAAACTTGTAGGTTAGCGTCCAGATCAAGGCAAACCCAGGAGCTCGTGAATGGATAGCGTGACCCTTCTCCGCAACTAACGGATCGCATATCTTTGTCGACAGCGGAGTCAACTTGGTGGGAATCGAACAACACCGCCCGGGACGAATTCAAATCGCTCATGACATTGTCCTCGGCCAACTGGATCGTCGCGCAAAGGCTAGCCAGCATGCCAATGGCATCATCGGCAAATGCAAGCCCTCTCTCAGCGCAGCGGTAAGACAACACAGACGCAGTAAGGTAGGTCACGATGCTTTACCTACCTACATGTAAATGCGGCCATGAATAGTCGGTACAACGGAATAATAAGCGATCGAGCAAGCTTCCCCTCAAAGGCCGAAGCCCATGCCGCAAAAATAACACCGATCATGCAATGAGGATTGCAGTCCGGAGCCGCCCCTACGTCACAGGCTTCAGTTTTCGGGGAATTACTACGTCGTAGGGGTAGTTAAACATCCTAGTCAGGTACTCCCGACTCTTTTAACTTATTCAGGACCTAGCGTTTCCTCATACAAATACAACACGTTTTATAAAATATCGCTACTTTTGCTGATGCAACGTAACAGTCCTTCAGTTCTTCCTGTGCCACTTGTCGGCAACGATTACGTCCTGACGCGGCTGCGTCATTCGGAAGCAGTGATGACAGCTTCATTCGGAAGCAACGATGACAGCTTCATTCGGAAGCAGCGATGACAGCTTCATTCGGAAGCAGCGATGACAGCTTCATTCGGAAGCAGCGATGACAGCTTCATTCGGAAGTAGTCAAACGGTGGAAGCATTCAGACGGTAACGCTAAGGATGTGTATGCGTAATAGGGGCGGCATCATGTATCCGTAAAGTTAATAGGAAGCTACCAGCCAATTAGTATGGAGATTAGCGTTGGTGTGGCCCTAAGGACTACCTGACAAGGATGTTTTTATTCGGCCTCTTACTCAGTATTAAGGGTCCTACCTTGCATGGCTTTCAGGGACCCCAGAACGCGCAGAATGCGGGGTCCAACCACATCGTACGTGGTTTAGCCGAAAGGCTGATCGATCGTGTCACCCCACCAAACCTTCCCCAAGCGTGGTTATCAATTCGGTAGCCGAGCCATGCCAACCAACCGATAAGGAAACCCGCCCACCACAAGCTGCCAGCTTAGTGCCATGGGATGGCGTGACCCGCTGCTGACCCGGTGGTGTTGCCGCAGTTGTTTACCTGTGCGCCAGTAAAATGCGACCAACGACGACATCCTGCAGGGTCGCGACCCTTCGATTTAGTTTACTTGCGTTGCGTACGTAGTTCTGCATATTCAGGTGCTCGTCTGTGCGCATACTACTTCCTCGACTTGTATGCGATCGTCGTCACTCTCGTATGACAGCTCGCCGAACCCATCTCCACGAGACATTTTTGCTCGGGGATACGCATATTAAGAGGCACGAAGAACCCCTTTTCTGTTCGGTGGACGGAAACCCTACTTTCTTCCTTGCCAGGGCAACACCTCGTGGTTCATAACTGATACTTTTATAGTCGTGAACTTTATATCAATCTAGAGTTCAGTTAGAAATAAACGATAGGTACTTCTTTTCTTTTTCACTTTCTCGGAATCTCAGGTATCTTTCCTCTCAAGATGCAGACCCTCAACCTGGAAACTGCTCAGGCCCAACGTTTCATCCCTTTCACGCCCAGCCCTGGTGGCCCGTCGAGTCGCAAGATGACGGACCCCAAAGAGCGGTTCTTCCGCCATTTCCAGGCAGAGCTCACTAGTAGGTTGCGACTTAGAATATGATCAGAGAAACGCAATACATGCTCACAGAAGAGATAGCCATCCAAGATCAGATCGACGACCTAGCGGCGTTGTCGCCGGTCAATGGAGAGAGACAGATGTGCACCGACACGATACTGGCCGGCATCTCGAGGCTAAACAACGAGGTCATAGACGCCGGGGACTATATCCCAGCATATGACCAACGAGCCTACTCTCAGGTACTGTAGCTAGCATATCGGCCATACCCACGTTCAATGTCGCCTGTCCTGACATCCCAGACAGGCTATCAAGGCTCTCACGGAGAAGTTGAACGAGACGACGGGCAAGTTCAAGCCGAAGTCGCGCTTCCATTTCAAGCCACGAGCGCAGAACGCGACGGCCCAAGCGGGCGCGGCGGACCCCCGGTCACAGGCCCCCTCCCAACAACAGAGCCCAGCGAGCCCCTCGGTCGCAGCAGCCGACGACAAGGACGAGCACGCCGCGAGCAGCCAGCCCACCTCGAAGGACTACAACGCGGAACTCCGCGACCCGGCGGCGAAGACGGGCGGGGTCCGGAAGCCGAGCTTCTCGCAGGCCAGGAGCATCGCGCTCGAGGGCCACGAGGCACTGCATATCGCGCTGCCGACGGGCGCGGCCAAGTCGTCGGCGAGCGTGACGGACCTCGACCGCTGCGTCGTCAACATGTCGGCGCCGACGGTCAAGGGCGGGCGGCCGTTCGCGGGGCTCGCGCTGCGCAACGTGCGGCGCAGCCTCGTGGTCGCGGGCCGCGTCGACGGCCCCGCGCACGTCACGGGCGTCGAGGGCTCCGTCGTCGTGGTGGCCGCGCGCCAGGTCCGCATGCACGACTGCCACGACGTCGACGTCTACCTGCACTGCGCCAGCCACCCCATCATCGAGGACTGCTCCGGCGTGCGGTTCGCGCCGATCCCCGCGGCCTACGTACGTTTCTTTGTCTCACTTTTTTTTTTCCCTTTTCCCTTTTTTATTTTTCATTTTTTCCCCTTCCCGAATCCCGCGGAGGGAGAGTGGATGTGTGATGAATATATGAGCTAACGCGATCATTGGCAGTTGCCTGAGGAGCTGAACAAGGCGCCCAACCAGTGGGACCAGGTCGACGACTTCAAGTGGCTCAAGAGCGATCCGTCGCCCAACTGGAGCGTGCTGCCCGAGGGGGAGCGCATCTCGGACGCCCGGTGGAGGGACGCCTTCGGCGGGGACCCGAGCCCGAATGCGGACGATATCCTGCGGAAGTTTGGAATTCTCAGCTCCTAATTGCCGAGTCGGGATTACTATAGAGGAGTTGGGAAGCTGGGTGTTTGGGAGTTGGTTCTCTCTCGGTCAACTAGTCAGGCTGAAAAAGTGTTTGTTTGTGGCAAGTTGCATCTATCTTGTTCCTTTTCAAAATGTGATATAGCGGCGTAGTGTATAGCGTGTAATGGAGGTACATCTATTCTGCTCCCGGCATCCCCCAATTAGTAGTCCAATATGGTCTTATATTCCAAGCGAAGGGAGCACATTATCACCTTCTGCTGCGAGATATCACAAACGCCAGACTCCATGCATGCCCGTCAAAATCCAGACCGCCATACGCTGATGCGAGAATTGAGAGAACCCCGCCCATCCAACAATAACCTCTCTAGTCTTCTCTTCTTTTGCTTCCTTCCCTCCCCTACGGCGGCCCCCTCCAACAAAAAAGAAATAAGCACAACAAAATCACTACTCCAGGACCATCCGATCCCCACCTCCCGCCTCCCCGTCGCCGTCCCTCTCCCCCTGCGCGGCGGCGAACCGTACGCCGACGTCGCGCAGGCGCGCCAGGACCTCGCGCTGCCTCGCGAGCCTGGCCTCGAGCGCCGCCATCTCGGCCTCCTGCTCGGCGACGCCGCGGCCCATGTCCGGCAGCGTGCGGATCTGCGCGCGCGCCCGCTGGAACCGGTGCTTGAGCGCGTCGGCGGCCGCCGGCACCTCCTTGAGCGAGAGCTCGTTGTCTTGTCCCTGTCCCTGTCCCGGTTGTGATTGGGTCTGGGATTGTGGCGGATGTAGGTGTGGCTGGTGCGGGTGCAGGTGTTGGTGCTGGTGCTGCGCGGCGGTCGATGACGATGCCGGAGTAGTCTGGGTCCCCGCCGGCGTGCCGCCTGGCAGGTTCGTGGACGCCGCTGACAAGGACGCCGGCGTGCGCAGCCGCGCGAGGAGCTGCGCTAGTTCGGTTATGGTGTCGAGCGTGCTTGGATTGAGCCCCGGAGGCATCGCGAGGGTAGTGGTGGTGTTGTTTGAGGTCATTTTGATGGTTGTTGTATGTTTGGATTCGCCAAAAAGGGTCGTGGGAGGTGGGAATTGTGCAAAGTGTCCGTATGTGAATGAATAGATGTCGCGGGTCGAATAGAGTCTAGACTACCAAGACAATGTGCAAGGGGCACCGATGTAGGTAATTACCGTCAATTGAGATTGAGTTTAGTAATGATTCGAAGATCGACGGGATAACTCTTCAGCCTTGTGAATATTAGATGCGTTTGGTTACTGGTCAAGTGGTCGTCAGGTAGAGTGCCCTCCTACATCGTACGGCTCACCATTCAGGTACTTTTATTGATTAAATTAATTAATTTCGTATTATATACAAAAGTTCATTATTCCATCTGTTAATAGAAAAGCTTAACGTTATATGAATTAAGAATTTAATATAATAGCGTTAGATTTAACGCTTGGGGATAACTGACAGGGATGTAAATTTCGGCCTGGTACTCAGCTCGACGTCGGGAGGGACTCTCGGGGTCTTGGCATGTAACCTGATACTGATAAGAACTTTGTTGCATTCCAGTGGTAAACGGCCGGGTGGGTGCTCTGACGCCAAAATGGGAAGCGGCGGGATTTGCGAAACAGCCATCGGAGCCGGCACTGCGTTTTGTGGCCGAAATAAGGGTGGGATGTATTGTATGAAAGCGGGCAACTAGATTCAGAATTTGTGTTGAGTACTTAGAACCCAGGTAGCATAGCAATTGACGATATGAATATGTGAAAATACGAGCATGTCCATCCTAATAATGTTAGGACAATGTCCACAGTGGTCTGTTAGCTAGATGCATTTCCTTTTGCGTCATTTCTGGGTGAGGCTGTTATTCCCTGGGCGTTTTCACCATTGCCGAGGGGCAGCCGTGCGTGGGGTTCATCTTGAAAGTCAATAGAGGGGTAAGAAAACTTGTGGTGGGCGTCGGTCTCGATGCGGAAAGTCCAGTCGCGACAATTAATCTGTAAATGCCCTTTTTGATCCATACATTCGAATAATAAATTGCGTGGTTGCAGGTTGTTTATAGTCGCATAATATAATAACATAATCAAATCTAAACAAGGGAAGTTCTGGTCGGTGGTGCTGCTGCTTATTCCAGCCGGCCGCTCTAGGTTTGCGCCCCCGTTCCATCTCATTTACTTGACCCCACCATCTCAACTTCCTCCTCAACAACTTCGATCTCCCCTAAGTAAAACGAGAAAACATCAATTAGCGAGAGATAGCATTGTTAACAGAAAAATGCCTACCCCAGAGCACAAGGCGTGTTTGATCGTCATCGATGGCTGGGGAATTCCCTCGGCCGATTCGCCGAAGGATGGCGATGCTATCACGAACGCAAACACCCCCGTCATGGATGAGCTGTCCAGGAGCTCTACCGGCTTTACCGAACTCGAGGCTTCGTCGCTCGCCGTTGGCCTCCCCGAAGGCCTCATGGGCAACTCGGAAGTCGGCCACTTGAACATTGGCGCGGGCCGAGTTGTGTGGCAGGACGTCGTCCGGATCGACCAGACTATCAAGAAGGGCGAGTTTGCCAACAATGAGGTCATCAAGAGGGTATTAGAGGCTGCCAAGAACGGCAATGGAAGACTGCACCTCTGCGGTTTGGTCTCCCACGGCGGTGTCGTATGTTGCCTCTACCGTATTACGTAGCTTTCATTACTAACCGTCTCGCCTAGCACTCGAAGCAGGAACACCTCTACGCTCTCCTGCAGGCCGCGAAGGCCGCCGGCGTCCCCAAGGTCTTCATCCACTTCTTCGGCGACGGACGTGATACGGACCCCAAGTCAGGCGCGGGCTACATGGAAGAGCTGATTGAGAAGACCAAGGAGATCGGAATCGGCGAGATTGCTACGGTGGTTGGCCGATACTACGCTATGGACCGAGACAAGCGATGGGAGCGGATTGAGCTCGCCATGAAGGGCTTGGTACTTGGCGAGGGAGAAGAGAGCTCTGACCCCGTCAAGACGGTCAAGGAACGATACGAGAAGGGCGAGAACGACGAGTTCCTGAAGCCCATCATCGTCGGCGGCAAGGAGTCTCGCATCCAGGACGGCGATGAGGTCTTCTTCTTCAACTACAGATCCGACCGAGTGCGACAGATCACCCAGCTTCTCGGAGACGTCGACCGCTCTCCCAGGCCCGACTTCCCGTATCCCAAGATTCGTCTGGTCACCATGACCCAGTACAAGGTCGACTATCCCTTCGAGGTCGCCTTCGAGCCTCAGCGCATGGACAACGTCCTAGCCGAGTGGCTCGGCAAGCAGGGGGTCAAGCAGGTCCATATCGCCGAGACGGAGAAGTACGCCCACGTCACCTTCTTCTTCAACGGCGGTGTCGAGAAGGTTTTCGCGCTGGAGACGCGAGACGAGTCGCAGGACCTGGTGCCCTCCAACAAGAGCGTGCCGACCTACGACAAGGCGCCCGAGATGAGCGCCGCGGGCGTCGCCAAGCAGGTGGCCAAGCGGCTCGCGGAGCAGGAGTTCCCGTTCGTGATGAACAACTTCGCGCCGCCCGACATGGTGGGTCACACGGGCGTGTACGAGGCGGCGGTGGTGGGCGTCGAGGCGACGGACAAGGCCATCGGCGTCATCCGCGACGCCTGCAGGAAGGAGGGCTACATCCTCTTCATCACGGCAGACCACGGCAACGCCGAGGAGATGAAGTTCCCCGACGGCAAGCCCAAGACCTCCCACACCACCAACAAGGTCCCCTTCATCATGGACAACGCGCCCAAGGGCTGGTCGCTCAAGAAGGGGGACGAGGGCGTCCTCGGTGACGTCGCACCCACCATTCTCGACGCCATGGGCGTCCCCAAGCCCGACGACATGACCGGCTCGAGCCTGTTGGTTAGGAGCTAGACGATTGGTTGGCTAGAATAGAAGAACGAACGACTAGAGCAGACTAGACGAAAGTGTTCGCTTGGTACCGCGGTTGACGGGCGCCCCCTGTACTTAGGCGATCTAGTGATTGGTTAACAACTAGAAATATAGATATTAATGAAGCAACGATTGCTACCGGTTTGCCTCCCCATGATGATATGACGATCTTGTTCAGCGCTCGCCCGGAGATCTGAAGGTAGTAGAGCGCATTTGTCTGGTTTGAGGAGACGATTGCTACGCGTGCATGCTCGAATTTATAGACATCGGGTATCCATCAAGGTGTCCATCGGCAAGTAATAGAGGGGAGCTTTACATTTTCGTACACCCCAAGCATCCTCTTTAAAAAGTTACACCGGTTATAAACGAGTCATCTTCCTACATATGAATGCCGAGCTGTTGATGATATCCTTTATGTCTTAACAATATCACTAGGTACTCACACATAACTTCCTCACTGGAGATATTGATAGCAATTTTTAGTTAAAATGTGCAAATACGGGCTACCATATAGAATTAGGAGACTAAAGGGCAATTCGATTGGCTAGGTTACTAGGTAGCCTAGCTCTATACAAGTAACGCCAAACGCCCCATTTCTCACCAACTCCCAACTCAACAAAACCCTTCCACCACAACCCCTTGGCCCCCCACGCATCCACATCCATGCTCACCCACACACACTGAGACACGAACGGGGGCACGACTACGAAGTATATAAAATTTGATATCTCGGCACCCTAGCATCCAATCAAGTAATCGCATCAGTGGTTTAGTGGTAAAATCCATCGTTGCCATTTCTCTCCGATACCAAGGACAAGAAAAGTGATTCGATGGGCCCCGCGTTCGATTCGCGGCTGATGCATTTTTGAATATCTTTGTCTCCGCTCCTATGGTGGTCGTGGTCCTTTTTGCTATTGTAGCATGCGTTGAGAGGTCCGGGTAGGGGGTTGGTTTCTTTCCGCGTAAGGCTCTATTTCACTTGAAGGCAGACGAAAGAGGCGCCGACAGCTAAGAGGAATCTATTTTTTTTTATAAAAAAAATTAAAGATCGATATACAAGATTATAACGTGTTGCTTCTAGGTATGTCAACTTCTCTCAGGCCCCCTGATACTTCTTTTCGTTGCTTTTTCCGAGCCATTAACCCCTCATATTTGGTTGAAGCCTTATATCGAAGTTAAACGAACTAACTATCCACTATAATAGGAAAATAATGATGAAACTCTATTATCGATTGCTGAAACGTACTGGTGATGCATATTGCAAATGACTAAATTTTTGGAAAGCCATCCTGGCAATGGTAATTACGCCCTGTCTCTTCTCCATTCTGCGCCTTGGAAGTTGTAGTTAACTGTCAGTTAACTGTCTCTGGGAAAGGGGCAGGAGTTGCAGAGCACAGACCACATCACACAATAAGTAAGAAACCCACCCGAGCACCCACCACCACACAAGGCACAATTGCGAAATCTTTCACTCGGGGCTGCTGTAGCCCCACCACTTCCAAATTTCGACCTTTGAATTCTTCGGACTCTCGAACAACAGGATACCCCCCCCCTCGGTGCGATCCTTTCAAGATGGACGGCGAAGACCCCCGCGAGAGACCCGACTTCATCTCGAGCATAATAAACGGCCTGGAAAGGTACAACCCCGAGGCTGTCGGCACGCTCGAGGACTATCTGCGGCAGCAGTGCGAGGAGAGATTCGTCGACTGCAATGCCAACCGGACGTTGTTGAAGCTGTGAGTCTTGATTCCGGCACCCATTTTTAATCTTTGGTTTCTGAAATCCCCGGTTGGAGTGTCTGTGTCTGGGATGATGATCAAATTGCACACGTTTCCTATTACCTGACCAACGGAGTGATCGAGGTCTAACCAACCCTTCCCCGTTCTGATGTCCAACTATTAGCTTTATCTGACCAACACATACGGCCTTCTTTCACTGCTCTGCTTCGCGCGCTTTTGGGGAGCCTAGCAAATTGCTGGAAACATGCCGTGCGGAGGATATCCTGGCTAACCCATGTCTCCTCCCACCTCTCGAATAGGTACCAGCTGAACCCCGACCGCATCAAGGATGAAGTCATAACCAACGTGCTCGTCAAGACCCTGACGTGCTTCCCGTCGCCGCAGTTCGCGCTGGCAATGCACCTGATCCCGCCGTCGATCCTGGCGCCGGCCAACGCGCGCGCCGAGCTGCCCGAGGCCATCTCGAAGCTGCGCGAGCTCGACGGCCAGCTGCAGGGCGCCCAGTACGCGCGCTTCTGGGCCACGCTCGACAGCGATGACCTCTACGCCGACCTCACGGCCGACGTGAGCGGCTTCGAGGAGACGGTGCGCGTCCGCATCGCCACCCTCGTCGGCCACGCCTACCGCGAGGTCGAGCTGCCCCTGCTCGAGGCCTGGCTCGGCCTTGAGGGCCAGGCCGCCGCCAAGTTCATCGCCGAGACGGCCGGCTGGAGTATCGGCGACGACGGCCTCGTCAAGGTGCCTAGGAACCCCGAGAACGAGGCGCGGAAGGCCGAGGTCCGCGAGGACGTCAACGTGGACATGTTCTCGCGGGTCATAAGACGCGCCTGGGAGGAGCAGACTGCGTAGTAGCGGCGGGTTGTGTGTGGTATGACGGCGAGGCGACGCGACGCTAGGGAAAGGGAAAGGAAAATGCCTGATGAGTGCGCTATTTGATGGGCATTGGGAGACGAGACAAAATAGTCCATGGCGTTAGGGGTTATCGCTCGGGAATGATACAGCCATAGTTTTCCTGGAGGGTCTCGTGAGCCCAGATTCACGATCCATAGACACGTGACCATGAAAACATTGATGCAATGCTGATATGCTGCGGTACACAAGTCCCAGTGTTTTTCTCTATCCTTCATCAGGTCCGTCGTGACACGCGTGATATGCGTGCGCTTAGATATAGCATGACTACGCCAGTACAGTACACCCGCCGGCGTCCTGATCACCGTCGACTCGTAAGCTCCTCCCACTGCACGCCAGACCACTCTTCCAGATACCCTGCCTTCCCCTCCTCCACGCCGCCGGCCTGACAATCCCGCTCGCAGACCCCTACGATCACGGTGCCCCAGTCCATGCCCTCGAGCGACATCTCGTCCGCCTCCAACTCCGTGATGGCGTTCGGGCAGAGCTGGACCTCGAACACGCGGCCGGCCCCGCAGTTCGCGCACCGCGGCATGCCCTTCGGCCCCGCAACCCTTGCAGCGGGGCGCCCGTCACCACCGCCGCCGAGCAGGACCCCCACGGCGTCCGCCTTGGAGTACAGCAGCGGCTGGCCCCCGAACTCGTACCGGATGACCTGGTCCGGGTTCTGCGCCATGCGGTCCGCGAACCGCTGGAACGTGGCGTCCATGCTCGACTCGAAGACGTCGCGGTCCTCCTTGCCCCCCTTCCCCCCGCCGCCGTCGTTGTCGACCTCCATCCGCACCGTCGACTGCGACGCCGGCGCCGGCGTCGGGTCCAGCGTCTCGTACTCGGCGTCCGTGAGGTACGACACCGGGTACGGCCGCGGCTGCGCGGATTCCGGCGGCCAGGGCTCGGCGGGCGCCGGGGCCTGGGTCTGGGCCTGGGCTTGTGCTTGGGGGTTGTTGAGGGATAGCGTCTCGGCGAAGGTCTTGGGTAGGCTCTGCAGCTGCTGTTCCTGTCGTTCTTCCTTCGCATCGCCTTCCGGAGGAGGTTCTGCGGGTTCCGGGTTCGGCGTCGGCGCTTCGGCCGCCGCCTGCGGGTTGCTGAAGGGATTCAAGGCGCTCGGGCCCGCGAACGGGTTACCGCTGCTGCCGGCGCCGGCCGAGAACGGGTTCGCGGGCCCGGACGAGGATGAGCCGAGCGTCTTCGCGCCGAACAGAGTCTCGCCCAGGTTCGCGGCTGGTGGCTTCGGTCGTACTTCCTGCTCCCTGGGTTCCTCCAGTTTCTTCTTCTCCGGCGCCGTGCTGCTGCTGCTGGTTCCGGGCGTTATGCGCACGCCCCTCACGGCGCGCACGCTGCCCTCCTTCCGCCGACAGCTCCTGCGCCGGCACGCGAAGACGTACAGCCGCCGCTCGTGGCCGGGGAACTGGGCCGGCAGCTCGGCGTTGAGCTGCAGCAGGAGCGCCGTCAGGTCCCCGCACACCTTGCACCGCGCGAGCGCCGCCGACGGCGGGCTATCTGGGTCGAGCCATTCCTGGAGGACGACGGACGTTTGTCAGTTAATTGGCTGAATTTAACGGATAAGCACCTGGGTGGATAGGCGGTGGAGGAGGAGGAGGGGCCGGGGGAAAAGAGGAACCGGGCTTGCGCGCTGGCCCGCTGCTGGCATCACGTACCGGACGTCCGCCCAGGTGGCTGATGTCCTCGGGCTCCTTGGATGCGTAGCCGAGGAGAACGTTGGTCTCGGTGTAGTCGTCTTGCTCGTCGCCCGACGAGTCGCTGTCGTGGGGTGCCATTGTGATCTTCGTGGGCTCTTATAAGAGCAGAGCCTTCACTTGCCACCTGATGGTGATGGCGGCCAACATTTTTGTCTTATCACGGGTCGTGGAGGGGCACGCGGGGCTTATCGCGGTTCTGAGATAGGAGTAATTGAACTGGGTAGTTGAATAGATAGTCTTATAAGGATATACCTCGCTTAATTCCAATATGCAGGATAGATGAATGCGCTCACACGAATATGAATATCATGGAGACGGACCCCCTGAACCTGGCGTCTTTCCATATAGGCTTATCGCAATTGTCGTTGCACCCTCTCTTCAGAAGATGATTAGTTCCTTCACGTGGAAGAGACATAGCTGTCTGGAGCAAAATTCGATACCTGATTGAAGGATGTGGACAAGGGATGAAGGTGGCAACTTGTCCGCATCCCAAGACCTACATGCCATGGATTTGAGCATGGTTCTACCAAGTAACAGTGGCTTGGAAGAGCTCTTGAATTGTAAATTAGCTACATCCTAATATACTCCGTATACCGTCGAACGGCCCGGAAAGTAAATAGTTATATGCGTAGACTATCTTCAGGGGTAGATGAACTTTATAGACGTTCTGGCTTCGCTAAGCGGGAGCATATTCACGGAGTCGCTATGGCTCGACATGTTTCCCAGTAAATACGGAAGAATCCGTGCATAAATATATAGAGAAATAGCGTGATAGCGAGAAACATGGTAATATATCCCATGTGATGCTACAGAGACAATACAGTTGTGATGGAAGGGCTATGTAGATAGGTATGCATGGAATCTCGAGGCACCCAGGGTAACCAGGTGGCGTGTTGTAAATACTTGCGATACGTCCGGGAGGAGAGCCGGACATCAACGCAGGATGAAAACATCTTCGGTACTTACCCTCGAAGTTGAGGCCACTACTTAATTCTTACAAGGCAGAAACTTTCAACAACAGAACAAAGATACTTGGGGATGTCATAAACATACTTCAACAAAAACACCCATCTCCACGATGCTCCATTTGTGATAAGACCTCCGAGCACAGGGCCCAGCGCGAAGGCTAGCGCAAACATGATCATGATGATAGACGTATATAAAGGGTACTTTTGGGGTGGGACGAGCTCGTAGATTATAATTGTAGTCAGGCCGTATATGCCTGAGCCTCCAATGCCTTGAAATACTCGGCAGATAATTCTAGTGATGGTTAGGTTAGCATGCCCAGTCCAAAGCATCAAGGCACCTACAGTTGAACCATCGTTTGTGTTGCACTGCAGACTCCCGAAAAAGCAGCGAAGATAATGATGGCACTGATCAATGCCGACTTGCGACCCCATAGGTCGCTCAGCTTTGCCCAGATTACGAGACCACCTAGTATCGCGGTTTAGTCCACCTTGAACACCAATCAATGTAGGTTTTCTTACCGGTGTAGGTCAGGAGGTATGCAGTGACGATCCAACTAGTTCGGCTGAAATCCCTAAGGTCATTGGTGATAGGTCCTAGAGCAGTACTAACTATAGTGACCTCGAAGTGGACCAGGAAGAGGCCGAGCGAAAGCCTTCGTAGTTTGGGTTAGTGAATTATTCGTCTTAAGCGATCAGCTAAAAGAGATGGCAAGAGAAGAATTTACCCTACTATAATGACATGCAATCTCCAGCCATTGATGTAATTTGGACCATTTGCACGCGGCTCAGGCGTACCGTGGACCTTTTGGCCGGGAAAGTGAGATTCACTTTCATGTTGTGTCCCTTGTGCTGTGCTGGATAGCGAGCCTGAACCCTTTGAATGAGAGTGCATGTTCGTGATCTTACTGACAGCAAATTTTCTCTGAGGTTTACTTCAATTTGCTGTTAGTCATGCAATACTGAAAGCTTGTCCATTCACCCAAGTCAGACACATACTCTGCTTTTAAGAAGAGTTATGCGGCTGCAAAACAGGGAACTCCCTCTGGGTGGCAGTCCCGGGTGGGCTACAAATGGAGTCAAATGGAGGCTCACCGGAACAGAAGATCGCAAGCTCAACAAATGTAGCTGTTTGACCCCAATCTAGAGATAGTTGGCTCAAGCCCAGCGTCAAATGCTTCATTAGTATCCAGCGTGTCACCCGCTATACAAATACTACCTGCGGGAGTGAGGTGTTAAAAGCACAAAAGTTGGGACACCTTGAAATGCGGAGGGTCGGCACCATCCCGGTGCATCCCCGTCTTTAGGTGGGAGAAGTCCTAGTCTCACATATTTTGTCTGCACATATCCGAAAGGCATTCATATCGACGCATAGCCGAGAATGTAGGCATTCCTTATTCTAGGCAGATAGCAACATGACATATCCGATGCTACTCAAGTGATACGCAAGGCTAGCAGTGCCATCACAACACTACAATGTGACTGGTAGCAATCATTCCTTGGCATTCTTACATGGAGCAAGTGTCTGACCGACAATTTGATGTGCATGGAATATCATTAACTTGCCCGGGATACAGCCCGGTGATTTCTGCTGGAACGGTGGTACAAGAGAGAATGGCACTACCCCGTGGATCGTATCACATATGCATTAGTTATGTTAGACACTGCGTAACCTTGGATTGTATGCATTGGTTGTTGTATTGATCATGGAGTCCTTTGACAGCGTCGGTTAGGGCTTATATTAATGGATATGGCTGGTATAATCCCTATCTTACGCCATAAGTAATCTCCGTAACGTCCTATTTATTTTAAGATTTTTAAGATTTAATATATTTCCTTAAATTACTTTTTTCGAAATTAATTAATTTATTATAAAATTTTAAATATCAAGATTTATTCGGTTAAATTTTTTTTATAATATTAAATTTTATTTCGCTAAAGTTTTTTTTTATTATAATTTCCGTAATTTTTAATCTTAAAATTTTTTTAATATTTATTAACAAAATTTATTTTTTAAATTTTTTAAATTCTTTTATTAATAAATTTTATATAATTTATTCGTCAATATATTATTTATAAAAATATAATTTATTTTAATATAATTTTAAATAATTATTTATCGGAATTAATAATTATATAAATTTACGTATATAAATTTTATTTATATTTAAATAATATTAATATTAAAAATATATATAATTTATTAATTATTATATTATAAAAATATTTTAAAAATATTTCATTATATTTTAAATTTTTTAATTAATTATAAAACAAATTTAATTTTTTTTCGT